>NW_025562536.1:0-52626 GCF_020424385.1 Procambarus clarkii | reverse complement strand
AGTGAGGTAAGGAACAGTGATCACAAGGAAACAGTGAGGTAAGGAACAGTGATCACAGGGTAACAGTGAGGTAAGGAACAGTGATCACAGGGTAACAGTGAGGTAAGGAACAGTGATCACAAGGAAACAGTGAGGTAAGGAACAGTGATCACAGGGAAACAGTGAGGTAAGGAACAGTGATCACAGGGAAACAGTGAGGTAAGGAACAGTGATCACTAGGAACAGTTAGGTAAGGAACAGTGATCACAAGGAAACAGTGAGGTAAGGAACAGTGATCACAAGGAAACAGTGAGGTAAGGAACAGTGATCACAAGGAAACAGTGAGGTAAGGAACAGTGATCACAAGGAAACAGTGAGGTAAGGAACAGTGATCACAAGGAAACAGTGAGGTAATGAACAGTGATCACAAGGAAACAGTGAGGTAAGGAACAGTGATCACAGGGAAACAGTGAGGTAAGGAACAGTGATCACAGGGAAACAGTGAGGTAAGGAACAGTGATCACAGGGAAACAGTGAGGTAAGGAACAGTGATCACAGGGTAACAGTGAGGTAAGGAACAGTGATCACAGGGTAACAGTGAGGTAAGGAACAGTGATCACAGGGTAACAGTGAGGTAAGGAACAGTGATCACAGGGTAACAGTGAGGTAAGGAACAGTGATCACAGGGTAACAGTGAGGTAAGGAACAGTGATCACAGGGTAACAGTGAGGTAAGGAACAGTGATCACAAGGAAACAGTGAGGTAAGGAACAGTGATCACAGGGAAACAGTGAGGTAAGGAACAGTGATCACAGGGAAACAGTGAGGTAAGGAACAGTGATCACAGGGAAACAGTGAGGTAAGGAACAGTGATCACAGGGAAACAGTGAGGTAAGGAACAGTGATCACAGGGAAACAGTGAGGTAAGGAACAGTGATCACAAGGAAACAGTGAGGTAAGGAACAGTGATCACAGGGTAACAGTGAGGTAAGGAACAGTGATCACAAGGAAACAGTGAGGTAAGGAACAGTGATCACAGGGAAACAGTGAGGTAAGGAACAGTGATCACAAGGAAACAGTGAGGTAAGGAACAGTGATCACAGGGAAACAGTGAGGTAAGGAACAGTGATCACAGGGAAACAGTGAGGTAAGGAACAGTGATCACAAGGAAACAGTGAGGTAAGGAACAGTGATCACAGGGAAACAGTGAGGTAAGGAACAGTGATCACAGGGAAACAGTGAGGTAAGGAACAGTGATCACAGGGAAACAGTGAGGTAAGGAACAGTGATCACAGGGTAACAGTGAGGTAAGGAACAGTGATCACAGGGTAACAGTGAGGTAAGGAACAGTGATCACAGGGAAACAGTGAGGTAAGGAACAGTGATCACAGGGTAACAGTGAGGTAAGGAACAGTGATCACAGGGTAACAGTGAGGTAAGGAACAGTGATCACAGGGTAACAGTGAGGTAAGGAACAGTGATCACAGGGAAACAGTGAGGTAAGGAACAGTGATCACAGGGAAACAGTGAGGTAAGGAACAGTGATCACAGGGAAACAGTGATCACAAGGAAACAGTGAGGTAAGGAACAGTGATCACAGGGAAACAGTGAGGTAAGGAACAGTGATCACAGGGAAACAGTGAGGTAAGGAACAGTGATCACAAGGAAACAGTGAGGTAAGGAACAGTGGTCACAGGGTAACAGTGAGGTAAGGAACAGTGATCACAGGGAAACAGTGAGGTAAGGAACAGTGATCACAGGGAAACAGTGAGGTAAGGAACAGTGATCACAGGGTAACAGTGAGGTAAGGAACAGTGATCACAGGGTAACAGTGAGGTAAGGAACAGTGATCACAGGGAAACAGTGAGGTAAGGAACAGTGATCACAAAGAAACAGTGAGGTAAGGAACAGTGATCACAGGGTAACAGTGAGGTAAGGAACAGTGATTACAAGGAAACAGTGAGGTAAGGAACAGTGATCACAAGGAACAGTGAGGTAAGGAACAGTGATCACAGGGAAACAGTGAGGTAAGGAACAGTGATCACAAAGAAACAGTGAGGTAAGGAACAGTGATCACAAGGAACAGTGAGGTAAGGAACAGTGATCACAAAGAAACAGTGAGGTAAGGAACAGTGATCACAAAGAAACAGTGAGGTAAGGAACAGTGATCACAGGGAAACAGTGAGGTAAGGAACAGTGATCACAAAGAAACAGTGAGGTAAGGAACAGTGATCACAAGGAACAGTGAGGTAAGGAACAGTGATCACAAAGAAACAGTGAGGTAAGGAACAGTGATCACAAAGAAACAGTGAGGTAAGGAACAGTGATCACAAGGAACAGTGAGGTAAGGAACAGTGATCACTTGGACCAGTGAAGTGAGGAACAGTGATCACAAGGAAACAGTGGTCACAAGGAAACAGTGATCACAAAGAAACAGTGAGGTAAGGAACAGTGATCACAAGAAAACAGTGAGGTAAGGAACAGTGATCACAAGGAAACAGTGAGGTAAGGAACAGTGATCACAAGGAAACAATGAGCTAAGGAACAGTGATCACAAGGAAACAGTGAGGTAAGGAACAGTGATCACAAGGAAACAGTGAGGTAAGGAACAGTGATCACAAGGAAACAGTGAGGTAATGAACAGTGATCACAAGGAAACAGTGAGGTAATGAACAGTGATCACAAGGAAACAGTGAGGTAATGAACAGTGATCACAAGGAAACAGTGAGGTAAGGAACAGTGATCACAAGGAAACAGTGAGGTAAGGAACAGTGATCACAAGGAAACAGTGAGGTAAGGAACAGTGATCACAGGGAAACAGTGAGGTAATGAACAGTGATCACAGGGAAACAGTGAGGTAAGGAACAGTGATCACAAGGAAACAGTGAGGTAATGAACAGTGATCACAAGGAAACAGTGAGGTAATGAACAGTGATCACAAGGAAACAGTGAGGTAAGGAACAGTGATCACAAGGAAACAGTGAGGTAATGAACAGTGATCACAAGGAAACAGTGAGGTAATGAACAGTGATCACAAGGAAACAATGAGGTAATGAACAGTGATCACAGGGAAACAGTGAGGTAATGAACAGTGATCACAAGGAAACAGTGAGGTAATGAACAGTGATCACAGGGAAACAGTGAGGTAAGGAACAGTGATCACAGGGAAACAGTGAGGTAAGGAACAGTGATCACAGGGAAACAGTGAGGTAAGGAACAGTGAGGTAAGGAACAGTGATCACAGGGAAACAGTGAGGTAAGGAACAGTGATCACAAGGAAACAGTGAGGTAAGGAACAGTGATCACAAGGAAACAGTGAGGTAAGGAACAGTGATCACAAGGAAACAGTGAGGTAAGGAACAGTGATCACAGGGAAACAGTGAGGTAAGGAACAGTGATCACAAGGAAACAGTGAGGTAAGGAACAGTGATCACAAGGAAAAGGGGAGTGAGCTAAAAATCTAAAATAATATTTACCATGTTTGGGTTCCTTAATATTTAAGGAAACGACAACAAATTCTAAAACATGTTCAGCGTTGTCTATTGTGTTGGTCCAGTGTTGCCAAGACATTAAGGTCCCCCATAACACACAGTGTTGCCAAGACATTAAGGTCCCCCATAACACACAGTGTTGCCAAGACATTAAGGTCCCCCATAACACACAGTGTTGCCAAGACATTAAGGTCCCCCATAACACACAGTGTTGCCAAGACATTAAGGTCCCCCATAACACACAGTGTTGCCAAGACATTAAGGTCTCCCATAACACACAGTGTTGCCAAGACATTAAGGTCCCCCATAACACACAGTGTTGCCAAGACATTAAGGTCCCCCATAACACACACACTACTTGACCCACACGCTCTAAATATGTCATCTCTGTCTTGCTCAGTTTTGCACTAACCCACTTTATTACTTAATGTTAAGTGTGCCGTAATATATGTTGCTGTTCCTTCTCTCCGTCTAACTTGTCTGTGAGGAATTAGTATAGAACAACATATTAAAATATTAATAACAATTGAGAAATAAGAAAAGATAAAGTGCCTGAGGCTGAACTATTCTATGAAAAATATAATTCCTTATTAAAACTACTAAAATTAATAAAAATAAAATTCCTTATTAAGACTACTTGTAGCCCAAATATAGCTTCGGCCTCACATGTGAGGGGTCACGGTTCGAGTCTCCTACAGCCCAGGTGAAGGGAAAGTCTATGACAGTGGTGAAGAGGTTAAGCTGACCAGTTTAATGGTTACTAGAGAGGAACTTATTTAAATAGGAACAATTCACGACCATTTCAAATCAAATCAAATGTTTATTTAGGTAAGGTACATACATACAAGAGATTTTACAAAGAGTGATGGATTTATAGTTAGGGCTAGTACCATTAAGGTGTAAAGATCACAGGTTAGTAAGCCCAGCATGGCTCACTGACCAAC
Organism: Procambarus clarkii; assembly: GCF_020424385.1. Taxonomy (NCBI): domain Eukaryota; kingdom Metazoa; phylum Arthropoda; class Malacostraca; order Decapoda; family Cambaridae; genus Procambarus; species Procambarus clarkii. The sequence continues at coordinate 48,213 of NW_025562536.1, read as the reverse complement.
TAATTGGGTTGAGCAGAATGACATAATCGAGTTGTAAATGAGTCGAGTATTAAATGAGTGTAAATGAGTCGCTACGAGGCCTGTGGAAGGCCTCGTAGCCTGGTGGATAGCGCGCAGGACTCGTAATTCTGTGGCACGGGTTCGATTCCCGCACGAGGCAGAAACAAATGGGCAAAGTTTCTTTCACCCTGAATGCCCCTGTTACCTAGCAGTAAATAGGTACCTGGGAGTTAGTCAGCTGTCACGGGCTGCTTCCTGGGGGTGGAGGTCTGGTCGAGGACCGGGCCGCGGGACACTAAAGCCCCGAAATCATCTCAAGATAACCTCAAGTATAGTCGAACTATCGGCCAGTTAGTCTAACAACTATTGAAGGAAAACTGCCTGAATCTATCTTCACAAAACCATTATTTTAAAACCTTGAAAAATACATTAATAACTGAGTCACAAAGTGCTTATGAAAAGTGGAAAGACAACGTCACACTGTGGAAAACGAGAACTTATAAACAGACAAATGTCAAGATCTTAGGCGACAGGCAGACATCAGGAGACTAAGCAAGGAAGTTGATGCAGTATAACCAAACGTCTGGTTATATCCGTTATATCCTTCAGAAACATGGGGCACAGAACCCTTCCCACACTGCTGTTTACAACCTTCGTGGCACTCGTGGCATCACGCCCTTACTTAAAGACACACAAAACAAAACTTGAAAATGAAAAAATATGCAACTGTGATATGAAGAAAGATTAAACGAACATGTCTTCCCTATACAGAAGGAAAGAAGGAATAGGGGAGACATAATGACAACGTGCAAGATACTAAGTTGAATTTGATAGAGAAGCAATATTCCAAATAAGGAAGAGTAGAACGAGAAAACAGAATTAGAAACTGGAACAACAGATGAGTCACAGAGATTACTGAAATAGTCACTCTAGTCTAAGAGTCGTTACATACTGGAATGATCTTACTACCGAACCTGTCAAAACCAATTAGATACACAGTTTTACATGTTAATGTATTAAAGCAAAAAAACAAATGAACAGTCACTCCATTGAACTACTGACGGTGGAACGGATACTTGACTCTACAATCACAGTCACCTGAGTATACCTGTATGAGCACAACCTCTCGGACTCACAGACAACGACAGACTAACAGAGTGTCACAGATACTCACAGACTGGTACTAAGAGCTCCACAAAATCTGGATTTGTTACTTTATGCTAAACAGAGATTTAAATATTTATATATAAATAGCATTTTCTTTCGCACTTATTCGTGTAAGTAACCCATTAAACATGACTTATCACAGACAAACTTATGATTAAATCTCCTGTTTGATAGCAGAAATTTTGTGTGCGCTGCATAAGGCAAAAGCAAGAACGATAAGAAGACTTATTCCTAACTTATTGATGCGAAAACGACGATGATAAGTGAGGATAAGATAGCAGGAGGAGGCGAGCCCCACCAACCATGTACAGTGTTGGTGTCCAGCAACACTGTACACAGTTCCAGCTCACCGTCCTCCTGGGGGGGGGGGACTGTCAGTATGGTGTAAGGTGGTGGTGTGGCTGGGCGGCCGTCGGCCTCCCACTGCTGGCCAGAATACGCCTGGGATATGGACCAGTCTGGACAACTTTCTCAAAACCCACATGTCGGAATACACCATGTGTCAACTGTGTGAAAGTGTCGGAATACACCATGTGTCAACTGTGTGAAAGTGTCGGAATACACCATGTGTCAACTGTGTGAAAGTGTCGGAATACACCATGTGTCAACTGTGTGAAAGTGTCGGAATACACCATGTGTCAACTGTGTGAAAGTGTCGGAATACACCACGTGTCAACTGTGTGAAAGTGTCGGAATACACCACGTGTCAACTGTGTGAAAGTGTCGGAATACACCACGTGTCAACTGTGTGAAAGTGTCGGAATACACCATGTGTCAACTGTGTGAAAGTGTCGGAATACACCACGTGTCAACTGTGTGAAAGTGTCGGAATACACCACGTGTCAACTGTGTGAAAGTGTCGGAATACACCATGTGTCAACTGTGTGAAAGTGTCGGAATACACCATGTGTCAACTGTGTGAAAGTGTCGGAATATACCATGTGTCAACTGTGTGAAAGTGTGGGAATACACCATGTGTCAACTGTGTGAAAGTGTGAGAATACACAATGTGTCAACTGTGTGAAAGTGTCGGAATATACCATGTATCAACTGTGTGAAAGTGTGGGAATACACCATGTGTCAACTGTGTGAAAGTGTCGGAATACACCATATGTCAACTGTGTGAAAGTGTGAGAATACACAATGTGTCAACTGTGTGAAAGTGTGGGAATACACAATGTGTCAACTGTGTGAAAGTGTGGGAATACACAATGTGTCAACTGTGTGAAAGTGTCGGAATATACCATGTATCAACTGTGTGAAAGTGTGGGAATACACCATGTGTCAACTGTGTGAAAGTGTGAGAATACACCATGTGTCAACTGTGTGAAAGTGTCGGAATACACCATGTGTCAACTGTGAAAGTGTCGGAATACACCATGTGTCAACTGTGTGAAAGAGAAAACATGCACTCCCTGGAAAAATATTTCGCCCTCCTGGGCTGAGGTATGCTGAACTCTGTAACTACTATATGAGTACTGGAACACTTGATGATACATTGGACTTGTACCCAAGATTGACCATGTAATGTATCAGTTATACAATGTTTGTGATGTAAGTATATATAGATACATCACATCCTGAGCTTGTAAACCTGAGCACATCCTGAGCTATATATAGTTACATCACATCCTGAGCTTGTAAACCTGAGCACATCCTGAGCTATATGTAGTTACATCACATCCTGAGCTTGTAATAATTGCTTGTAAACCTGAGCACATCCTGAGCTATATATAGTTACATCACATCCTGAGCTTGTAATAATTGCTTGTAAACCTGAGCACATCCTGAGCTATATATAGTTACATCACATCCTGAGCTTGTAATAATTGCTTGTAAACCTGAGCACATCCTGGGCTATATATAGTTACATCACATCCTGAGTTTGTAAAAGCATCTTAATCACCTTCAGTGGTTAAGATACATTTCTTAACAGGAATCACATTAACCTGTCAATGTGATTCCTGATTCTTGACATTTCTAACAGTAATCGACCAAATTGACAAGGTGCAAGTCCTTAAACCAGCAACATCACGAACAAGAAGACAAAGAGTCAATCTAAGGAAACAAAGGTACCAAAAAAGCATTATATAGTTTTCTTTTGCAGACAGAGTAGTAGACGGTTGGAACAAGCTAAGTGAGAAGATGGTGGAGGCCAAAACCGTCAGTAGTTTCACAACGTTATACGACAAAGAGAACTGGGAAGACGGGACACCACGAGCGTAGCTGTCATCCTGTAACTACACTTAGTTATCTACACCTAAGTGTAGTTACAGGATGACAGCTACGCTCGTGGTGTCCCGTCTTCCCAGTTCTCTTTGTCGTATAACGTTGTGAAACTACTGACGGTTTTGGCCTCCACCGTCTTCTCACTTAGCTTGTTCCAACCCTCTACTACTCTGTCTGCAAAGACTCTATATAATAAGTGTAAGTTACAGGATAACTTACGCACAACTAAGTTACATACGCACTCGCACACACACATTAAAGAATAATATAATTGACAGAAAGAAAGAGAAATCTAAGGGAAAACATTCTGGAGAACAGACTGTCATTAAAGAACAAAACAAAGAACACTGAGCGAGGCGCCTGTGCCACACTTACCAACTTCACAATACCTTATAAATACTTGGGTGGTGAAATATTTAAAAAAAACTTCGTGACTTTTGTGAGATCAAAATTGGAATATGATTGAAGGTTGCCAATATCTCAAGAATTACCTCAATGGAGACGGTGCAGAGGCAAGCGACGAAATTGGTTCCGGAACTGATGAACATGAGCTACGAGGAGAGGCTGTAAGTGTTACATATGCCAAAGCGAGAAAATAGAGGAAAAAGAGGTGATATGATCACTACATACAAAATAGTAACGGGAATCATCAACAAAGACGAAGGGAAATTCTTGAACCCTGCAACTTCAAGAACAAGATGCAGACGATGAGTCACAATAACGGGGCTGAAGATATGAGGACCAAACCACACATCAGAAGATGAACCGACGACGACGTTTGGGTCCGTCCTGGACCGAAGGACCGGGACCGAAGGACCGGGACCGAAGGACCGGGACCGAAGGACCGGGACCGAAGGACCGGGACGGAGTCGTGCTCGGTAAATCAAGTCAAATAAAACAAAGCTGCTTCCGACAGGATATAAATATATTCTTAACAAGTCATGTTTGTTGTGTCAGTAATTGTTAATATTAAGCAGCACCAATCATGCCCCCATGGCTCAGTGTACTCCTCTATCATGCCCCCATGGCTCAGTGTTCTCCTCTATCATGCCCCCATGGCTCAGTGTTCTCCTCTATCATGCCCCCATGGCTCAGTGTTCTCCTCTATCATGCCCCCATGGCTCAGTGTTCTCCTCTATCATGCCCCCATGGCTCAGTGTTCTCCTCTATTCATCTACACTTGGCTCAGTGTTCTCCTCTATCATGCGCATGGCTCAGTGTTCCAATCATGCCCCCATGGCTCAGTGTTCTCCTCTATCATGCCCCCATGGCTCAGTGTTCTCCTCTATCATGCCCCCATGGCTCAGTGTTCTCCTCTATCATGCCCCCATGGCTCAGTGTTCTCCTCTATCATGCCCCCATGGCTCAGTGTTCTCCTCTATCATGCCCCCATGGCTCAGTGTTCTCCTCTATCATGCCCCCATGGCTCAGTGTTCTCCTCTATCATGCCCCCATGGCTCAGTGTTCTCCTCTATCATGCCCCCATGGCTCAGTGTTCTCCTCTATCATGCCCCCATGGCTCAGTGTTCTCCTCTATCATGCCCCCATGGCTCAGTGTTCTCCTCTATCATGCCCCCATGGCTCAGTGTTCTCCTCTATCATGCCCCCATGGCTCAGTGTTCTCCTCTCTATCATGCCCCCATGGGCTCAGTGTTCTCCTCTATCATGCCCCCATGGCTCAGTGTTCTCCTCTATCATGCCCCCATGGCTCAGTGTTCTCCTCTATCATGCCCCCATGGCTCAGTGTTCTCCTCTATCATGCCCCCATGGCTCAGTGTTCTCCTCTATCATGCCCCCATGGCTCAGTGTTCTCCTCTATCATGCCCCCATGGCTCAGTGTTCTCCTCTATCCTGCCCCCATGGCTCAGTGTTCTCCTCTATCATGCCCCCATGGCTCAGTGTTCTCCTCTATCATGCCCCCATGGCTCAGTGTTCTCCTCTATCCTGCCCCCATGGCTCAGTGTTCTCCTCTATCATGCCCCCATGGCTCAGTGTTCTCCTCTATCATGCCCCCATGGCTCAGTGTTCTCCTCTATCATGCCCCCATGGCTCAGTGTTCTCCTCTATCATGCCCCCATGGCTCAGTGTTCTCCTCTATCTGCCCCCATGGCTCAGTGTTCCCTCTATCATGGCTCAGTGTTCTCCTCTATCATGCCCCCATGGCTCAGTGTTCTCCTCTATCATGCCCCCATGGCTCAGTGTTCTCCTCTATCATGCCCCCTCATGGCTCAGTGTTCTCCTCTATCATGCCCCCATGGCTCAGTGTTCTCCTCTATCATGCCCCCATGGCTCAGTGTTCTCCTCTATCATGCCCCCATGGCTCAGTGTTCTCCTCTATCATGCCCCCATGGCTCAGTGTTCTCCTCTATCATGCCCCCATGGCTCAGTGTTCTCCTCTATCATGCCCCCATGGCTCAGTGTTCTCCTCTATCATGCCCCCATGGCTCAGTGTTCTCCTCTATCATGCCCCCATGGCTCAGTGTTCTCCTCTATCATGCCCCCTCATGGCTCAGTGTTCTCCTCTATCATGCCCCCATGGCTCAGTGTTCTCCTCTATCATGCCCCCATGGCTCAGTGTTCTCCTCTATCATGCCCCCATGGCTCAGTGTTCTCCTCTATCATGCCCCCATGGCTCAGTGTTCTCCTCTATCATGCCCCCATGGCTCAGTGTTCTCCTCTATCATGCCCCAAACTCGCATCATGCCCCCATGCTCAGTGTTCTCCTCTATCATGCCCCCATGGCTCAGTGTTCTCCTCTATCATGCCCCCATGGCTCAGTGTTCTCCTCTATCATGCCCCCATGGCTCAGTGTTCTCCTCTATCATGCCCCCATGGCTCAGTGTTCTCCTCTATCATGCCCCCTCAGCATGCCCCCATGGCTCAGTGTTCTCCTCTATCACACTTGCTACACCAAACTCGCAGCACCAATCATGCCCCCATGGCTCAGTGTTCTCCTCTATCATGCCCCCATGGCTCAGTGTTCTCCTCTATCATGCCCCCATGGCTCAGTGTTCTCCTCTATCCTGCCCCCATGGCTCAGTGTTCTCCTCTATCATGCCCCCATGGCTCAGTGTTCTCCTCTATCATGCCCCCATGGCTCAGTGTTCTCCTCTATCATGCCCCCATGGCTCAGTGTTCTCCTCTATCATGCCCCCATGGCTCAGTGTTCTCCTCTATCATGCCCCCATGGCTCAGTGTTCTCCTCTATCCTGCCCCCATGGCTCAGTGTTCTCCTCTATCCTGCCCCCATGGCTCAGTGTTCTCCTCTATCATGCCCCCATGGCTCAGTGTTCTCCTCTATCCTGCCCCCATGGCTCAGTGTTCTCCTCTATCATGCCCCCATGGCTCAGTGTTCTCCTCTATCATGCCCCCATGGCTCAGTGTTCTCCTCTATCATGCCCCCATGGCTCAGTGTTCTCCTCTATCATGCCCCCATGGCTCAGTGTTCTCCTCTATCATGCCCCCATGGCTCAGTGTTCTCCTCTATCATGCCCCCATGGCTCAGTGTTCTCCTCTATCATGCCCCCATGGCTCAGTGTTCTCCTCTATCATGCCCCCATGGCTCAGTGTTCTCCTCTATCATGCCCCCATGGCTCAGTGTTCTCCTCTATCATGCCCCCATGGCTCAGTGTTCTCCTCTATCATGCCCCCATGGCTCAGTGTTCTCCTCTATCATGCCCCCATGGCTCAGTGTTCTCCTCTATCATGCCCCCATGGCTCAGTGTTCTCCTCTATCATGCCCCCATGGCTCAGTGTTCTCCTCTATCATGCCCCCATGGCTCAGTGTTCTCCTCTATCATGCTCCCCTCTATGGCTCAGTGTTCTCCTCTATCATGCCCCCATGGCTCAGTGTTCTCCTCTATCATGCCCCCATGGCTCAGTGTTCTCCTCTATCATGCCCCCATGGCTCAGTGTTCTCCTCTATCATGCCCCCATGGCTCAGTGTTCTCCTCTATCATGCCCCCATGGCTCAGTGTTCTCCTCTATCATGCCCCCATGGCTCTCCTCTATCATGCCCCCATGGCTCAGTGTTCTCCTCTATCATGCCCCCATGTTCTCCTCTATCATGCCCCCATGGCTCAGTGTTCTCCTCTATCATGTTCCCCATGGCTCAGTGTTCTCCTCTATCATGCCCCCATGGCTCAGTGTTCTCCTCTATCATGCCCCAAACTCGCAGCACCAATCATGCCCCCATGGCTCAGTGTTCTCCTCTATCATGCCCCCATGGCTCAGTGTTCTCCTCTATCAGCACCAATGTTCATGCCCCCATGGCTCAGTGTTCTCATCCTCTACACTTGCTACACCAAACTCGCAGCACCAATCATGCCCCCATGGCTCAGTGTTCTCCTCTATCCTGCTACATGGCTCAGTGTTCTCCTCTATCATGCCCCCATGGCTCAGTGTTCTCCTCTATCATGCCCCCATGGGCTCAGTGTTCTCCTCTATCATGCTCCTCTACATGCCATGGCTCAGTGTTCTCCTCTATCATGCCCCCATGGCTCAGTGTTCTCCTCTATCATGCCCCCATGGCTCAGTGTTCTCCTCTATCATGCCCCCATGGCTCAGTGTTCTCCTCTATCATGCCCCCATGGCTGCCCCCATGGCTCAGTGTTCTCCTCTATCATGCCCCCATGGCTCAGTGTTCTATCATGCCCCCATGGCTCAGTGTTCTCCTCTATCATGCCCCCATGGCTCAGTGTTCTCCTCTATCATGCCCCCATGGCTCAGTGTTCTCCTCTATCATGCCCCCATGGCTCAGTGTTCTCCTCTATCATGCCCCCATGGCTCAGTGTTCTCCTCTATCATGCCCCCATGGCTCAGTGTTCTCCTCTATCATGCCCCCATGGCTCAGTGTTCTCCTCTATCATGCCCCCATGGCTCAGTGTTCTCGCTCTATCATGCCCCCATGGCTCAGTGTTCTCCTCTATCCTGCCCCCATGGCTCAGTGTTCTCCTCTATCATGCCCCCATGGCTCAGTGTTCTCCTCTATCATGCCCCCATGGCTCAGTGTTCTCCTCTATCATGCCCCCATGGCTCAGTGTTCTCCTCTATCATGCCCCCATGGCTCAGTGTTCTCCTCTATCCTGCCCCCATGGCTCAGTGTTCTCCTCTATCATGCTATCCCATGGCTCAGTGTTCTCCTCTATCATGCCCCCATCATGCCCCCATGGCTCAGTGTTCTCCTCTATCATGCCCCCATGGCTCAGTGCTCCAGTGTCCTCTCAGCTCACTATCATGCCCCCATGGCTCAGTGTTCTCCTCTATCATGCCCCCATGGCTCAGTGTTCTCCTCTATCATGCCCCCATGGCTCAGTGTTCTCCTCTATCATGCCCCCATGGCTCAGTGTTCTCCTCTATCATGCCCCCATGGCTCAGTGTTCTCCTCTATCATGCCCCCATGGCTCAGTGTTCTCCTCTATCTGGCTCAGTGTTCTCCTCTATCTCAGTGTTCTCCTCTATCATGCCCCCATGGCTCAGTGTTCTCCTCTATCATGCCCCCATGGCTCAGTGTTCTCCTCTATCATGCCCCCATGGCTCAGTGTTCTCCTCTATCATGCCCCCATGGCTCAGTGTTCTCCTCTATCATGCCCCCATGGCTCAGTGTTCTCCTCTATCATGCCCCCATGGCTCAGTGTTCTCCTCTATCATGCCCCCATGGCTCAGTGTTCTCCTCTATCATGCCCCCATGGCTCAGTGTTCTCCTCTATCATGCCCCCATGGCTCAGTGTTCTCCTCTATCATGCCCCCATGGCTCAGTGTTCTCCTCTATCATGCCCCCATGGCTCAGTGTTCTCCTCTATCATGCCCCCATGGCTCAGTGTTCTCCTCTATCATGCCCCCATGGCTCAGTGTTCTCCTCTATCATGCCCCCATGGCTCAGTGTTCTCCTCTATCATGCCCCCATGGCTCAGTGTTCTCCTCTATCATGCCCCCATGGCTCAGTGTTCTCCTCTATCATGCCCCCATGGCTCAGTGTTCTCCTCTATCCCCCATGCCCCCATGGCTCAGTGTTCTCCTCTATCATGCCCCCATGGCTCAGTGTTCTCCTCTATCATGCCCCCATGGCTCAGTGTTCTCCTCTATCATGCCCCTATCATGGCTCAGTGTTCTCCTCTATCATGCCCCCATGGCTCAGTGTTCTCCTCTATCATGCCCCCATGGCTCAGTGTTCTCCTCTATCCCCCATGCTCAGTGTTCTCCTCTATCCATGGCTCAGTGTTCTCCTCTATCATGCCCCCATGGCTCAGTGTTCTCCTCTATCATGCCCCCATGGCTCAGTGTTCTCCTCTATCATGCCCCCATGGCTCAGTGTTCTCCTCTATCATGCCCCCATGGCTCAGTGTTCTCCTCTATCATGCCCCCATGGCTCAGTGTTCTCCTCTATCATGCCCCCATGGCTCAGTGTTCTCCTCTATCATGCCCCCATGGCTCAGTGTTCTCCTCTATCATGCCCCCATGGCTCAGTGTTCTCCTCTATCATGCCCCCATGGCTCAGTGTTCTCCTCTATCATGCCCCCATGGCTCAGTGTTCTCCTCTATCATGCCCCCATGGCTCAGTGTTCTCCTCTATCATGCCCCCATGGCTCAGTGTTCTCCTCTATCATGCCCCCATGGCTCAGTGTTCTCCTCTATCATGCCCCCATGGCTCAGTGTTCTCCTCTATCATGCCCCCATGGCTCAGTGTTCTCCTCTATCATGCCCCCATGGCTCAGTGTTCTCCTCTATCATGCCCCCATGGCTCAGTGTTCTCCTCTATCATGCCCCCATGGCTCAGTGTTCTCCTCTATCATGCCCCCATGGCTCAGTGTTCTCCTCTATCATGCCCCCATGGCTCAGTGTTCTCCTCTATCATGCCCCCATGGCTCAGTGTTCTCCTCTCCCCCATGGCTCATCATGCCCCCATGGCTCAGTGTTCTCCTCTATCATGCCCCCATGGCTCAGTGTTCTCCTCTATCATGCCCCCATGGCTCAGTGTTCTCCTCTATCATGCCCCCATGGCTCAGTGTTCTCCTCTATCATTGCCCCCATGGCTCAGTGTTCTCCTCTATCATGCCCCAATCATGGCTCAGTGTTCTCCTCTATCATGCCCCCATGGCTCAGTGTTCTCCTCTATCATGCCCCCATGGCTCAGTGTTCTCCTCTATCATGCCCCCTCGCATCATGCCCCCATGGCTCAGTGTTCTCCTCTATCCTCTACACTTGCTACACCCTCGCAGCACCAATCATGCCCCCATGGCTCAGTGTTCTCCTCTATCATTGCTACACCAAACTCAGTGTTCTCCTCTATCATGCCCCCATGGCTCAGTGTTCTCCTCTATCATGCCCCCATGGCTCAGTGTTCTCCTCTATCATGCCCCCATGGCTCAGTGTTCTCCTCTATCATGCCCCCATGGCTCAGTGTTCTCCTCTATCATGCCCCCATGGCTCAGTGTTCTCCTCTATCATGCCCACTTGCTACACCATGGCTCAGTGTTCCTCTATCATGCCCCCACTCGCAGCACCATCATGCCCCCATGGCTCAGTGTTCTCCTCTATCCTCTACACTTGCTACACCAAACTCGCAGCACCAATCATGCCCCCATGGCTCAGTGTTCTCCTCTATCTCCCCATGGCTCAGTGTTCTCCTCTATCATGCCCCCATGGCTCAGTGTTCTCCTCTATCCTCTACACTTGCTACACCAAACTCGCAGCACCAATCATGCCCCCATGGCTCAGTGTTCTCCTCTATCCTCTACACTTGCTACACCAAACTCGCAGCACCAATCATGCCCCCATGGCTCAGTGTTCTCCTCTATCCTCTACACTTGCTACACCAAACTCGCAGCACCAATCATGCCCCCATGGCTCAGTGTTCTCCTCTATCCTCTACACTTGCTACACCAAACTCGCAGCACCAATCATGCCCCCATGGCTCAGTGTTCTCCTCTATCATGCCCCCATGGCTCAGTGTTCTCCTCTATCATGCCCCCATGGCTCAGTGTTCTCCTCTATCATGCCCCCATGGCTCAGTGTTCTCCTCTATCTCTATCATGCCCCCATGGCTCAGTGTTCTCCTCTATCCTGCCCCCATGGCTACAGTGTTCTCCTCTATCCTGCCCCCATGGCTCAGTGTTCTCCTCTATCCTGCCCCCATGGCTCAGCTCCTCTATCATGCCCCCATGGCTCAGTGTTCTCCTCTATCCTCTACACTTGCTACAGTGTTCCAAACTCGCAGCACCAATCATGCCCCCATGGCTCAGTGTTCTCCTCTATCATGCTGGCTCAGTGTTCTATCACCCCCATGCTCAGTGTTCTCCTCTAAACTCGCATCATGCACTCAGTGTTCTCCTCTATCATGCCCCCATGGCTCAGTGTTCTCCTCTATCCTCTACTCCTCTACTGGCTCAGTGTTCTCCTCTATGCTCAGTGTTCACCAATGCCCCCATGGCTCAGTGTTCTCCTCTATCATGCTCTCAGTGTTCTCCTCTATCATGCCCCCATGCTCAGTGTTCTCCTCTATCATGCCCCCATGGCTCAGTGTTCTCCTCTATCATGCCCCCATGGCTCAGTGTTCTCCTCTATCATGCCCCCATGGCTCAGTGTTCTCCTCTATCATGCCCCCATGGCTCAGTGTTCTCCTCTATCATGCCCCCATGGCTCAGTGTTCTCCTCTATCATGCCCCCATGGCTCAGTGTTCTCCTCTATCACTCAGTGTTCTACATGCTCAGTGTTCTCCTCTATCATGCCCCCATGGCTCAGTGTTCTCCTCTATCCTCTACAGTGTTCTCCTCTATCTGCGCTCAGCACCAATCATGCCCCCATGGCTCAGTGTTCTCCTCTATCCTCTACACATGCCCCCATGGCTCAGTGTTCTCCTCTATCATGCCCCCATGGCTCAGTGTTCTCCTCTATCATGCCCCCATGGCTCAGTGTTCTCCTCTATCATGCCCCCATGGCTCAGTGTTCTCCTCTATCATGCCCCCATGGCTCAGTGTTCTCCTCTATCATGCCCCCATGGCTCAGTGTTCTCCTCTATCATTGGCTCAGTGTTCTCCTCTATCATGCCCCCATGGCCCCCATGGCAGTGTTCTCCTCTATCATGCCCCCATGGCTCAGTGTTCTCCTCTATCATGCCCCATGGCTCAGTGTTCTCCTCTATCATGCCATGGCTCAGTGTTCTCCTCTATCATGCCCCCATGGCTCAGTGTTCTCCTCTATCATGCCCCCATGGCTCAGTGTTCTCCTCTATCATTGCTACACCATGGCTCAGTGTTCTCCTCTATCATGCCCCCATGGCTCAGTGTTCTCCTCTATCCTCTACACTTGCTACACCAAACTCGCAGCACCAATCATGCCCCCATGGCTCAGTGTTCTCCTCTATCCTCTACACTTGCTACACCAAACTCGCAGCAGCCAATCATGCCCCCATGGCTCAGTGTTCTCCTCTATCCTCTACACTTGCTACACCAAACTCGCAGCACCAATCATGCCCCCATGGCTCAGTGTTCTCCTCTATCCTCTACACTTGCTACACCAAACTCGCAGCACCAATCATGCCCCCATGGCTCAGTGTTCTCCTCTATCCTCTACACTTGCTACACCAAACTCGCAGCACCAATCATGCCCCCATGGCTCAGTGTTCTCCTCTATCCTCTACACTTGCTACACCAAACTCGCAGCACCAATCATGCCCCCATGGCTCAGTGTTCTCCTCTATCCTCTACACTTGCTACACCAAACTCGCAGCACCAATCATGCCCCCATGGCTCAGTGTTCTCCTCTATCCTCTACACTTGCTACACCAAACTCGCAGCACCAATCATGCCCCCATGGCTCAGTGTTCTCCTCTATCCTCTACACTTGCTACACCAAACTCGCAGCACCAATCATGCCCCCATGGCTCAGTGTTCTCCTCTATCCTCTACACTTGCTACACCAAACTCGCAGCACCAATCATGCCCCCATGGCTCAGTGTTCTCCTCTATCCTCTTCACTTGCTACACCAAACTCGCAGCTCCAATCATGCCCCCATGGCTCAGTGTTCTCCTCTATCCTCTACACTTGCTACACCAAACTCGCAGCACCAATCATGCCCCCATGGCTCAGTGTTCTCCTCTATCCTCTACACTTGCTACACCAAACTCGCAGCACCAATCATGCCCCCATGGCTCAGTGTTCTCCTCTATCCTCTACACTTGCTACACCAAACTCGCAGCACCAATCATGCCCCCATGGCTCAGTGTTCTCCTCTATCCTCTACACTTGCTACACCAAACTCGCAGCACCAATCATGCCCCCATGGCTCAGTGTTCTCCTCTATCCTCTACACTTGCTACACCAAACTCGCAGCACCAATCATGCCCCCATGGCTCAGTGTTCTCCTCTATCCTCTACACTTGCTACACCAAACTCGCAGCACCAATCATGCCCCCATGGCTCAGTGTTCTCCTCTATCCTCTACACTTGCTACACCAAACTCGCAGCACCAATCATGCCCCCATGGCTCAGTGTTCTCCTCTATCCTCTACACTTGCTACACCAAACTCGCAGCACCAATCATGCCCCCATGGCTCAGTGTTCTCCTCTATCCTCTACACTTGCTACACCAAACTCGCAGCACCAATCATGCCCCCATGGCTCAGTGTTCTCCTCTATCCTCTACACTTGCTACACAAAACTCGCAGCACCAATCATGCCCCCATGGCTCAGTGTTCTCCTCTATCCTCTACACTTGCTACACCAAACTCGCAGCACCAATCATGCCCCCATGGCTCAGTGTTCTCCTCTATCCTCTACACTTGCTACACCAAACTCGCAGCACCAATCATGCCCCCATGGCTCAGTGTTCTCCTCTATCCTCTACACTTGCTACACCAAACTCGCAGCACCAATCATGCCCCCATGGCTCAGTGTTCTCCTCTATCCTCTACACTTGCTACACCAAACTCGCAGCACCAATCATGCCCCCATGGCTCAGTGTTCTCCTCTATCCTCTACACTTGCTACACCAAATTCGCAGCACCAATCATGCCCCCATGGCTCAGTGTTCTCCTCTATCCTCTACACTTGCTACACCAAACTCGCAGCACCAATCATGCCCCCATGGCTCAGTGTTCTCCTCTATCCTCTACACTTGCTACACCAAACTCGCAGCACCAATCATGCCCCCATGGCTCAGTGTTCTCCTCTATCCTCTACACTTGCTACACCAAACTCGCAGCACCAATCATGCCCCCATGGCTCAGTGTTCTCCTCTATCCTCTACACTTGCTACACCAAACTCGCAGCACCAATCATGCCCCCATGGCTCAGTGTTCTCCTCTATCCTCTACACTTGCTACTCCAAACTCGCAGCACCAATCATGCCCCCATGGCTCAGTGTTCTCCTCTATCCTCTACACTTGCTACACCAAACTCGCAGCACCAATCATGCCCCCATGGCTCAGTGTTCTCCTCTATCCTCTACACTTGCTACACCAAACTCGCAGCACCAATCATGCCCCCATGGCTCAGTGTTCTCCTCTATCCTCTACACTTGCTACACCAAACTCGCAGCACCAATCATGCCCCCATGGCTCAGTGTTCTCCTCTAGCCTCTACACTTGCTACACCAAACTCGCAGCACCAATCATGCCCCCATGGCTCAGTGTTCTCCTCTATCCTCTACACTTGCTACACCAAACTCGCAGCACCAATCATGCCCCCATGGCTCAGTGTTCTCCTCTATCCTGCCCCCATGGCTCAGTGTTCTCCTCTATCATGCCCCCATGGCTCAGTGTTCTCCTCTATCATGCCCCATGGCTCAGTGTTCTCCTCTATCATGCCCCCATGGCTCAGTGTTCTCCTCTATCATGCCCCCATGGCTCAGTGTTCTCCTCTATCATGCCCCCATGGCTCAGTGTTCTCCTCTATCATGCCCCCATGGCTCAGTGTTCTCCTCTATCATACCCCCATGGCTCAGTGTTCTCCTCTATCATGCCCCCATGGCTCAGTGTTCTCCTCTATTCTCTACACTTGCTACACCAAACTCGCAGCACCAATCATGCCCCCATGGCTCAGTGTTCTCCTCTATCATGCCCCCATGGCTCAGTGTTCTCCTCTATCATGCCCCCATGGCTCAGTGTTCTCCTCTATCATGCCCCCATGACTCAGTGTTCTCCTCTATCATGCCCCCATGGCTCAGTGTTCTTCTCTATCCTCTACACTTGCTACACCAAACTCGCAGCACCAATCATGCCCCCATGGCTCAGTGTTCTCCTCTATCCTCTACACTTGCTACACCAAACTCGCAGCACCAATCATGCCCCCATGGCTCAGTGTTCTCCTCTATCCTCTACACTTGCTACACCAAACTCGCAGCACCAATCATGCCCCCATGGCTCAGTGTTCTCCTCTATCCTCTACACTTGCTACACCAAACTCGCAGCACCAATCATGCCCCCATGGCTCAGTGTTCTCCTCTATCCTCTACACTTGCTACACCAAACTCGCAGCACCAATCATGCCCCCATGGCTCAGTGTTCTCCTCTATCCTCTACACTTGCTACACCAAACTCGCAGCACCAATCATGCCCCCATGGCTCAGTGTTCTCCTCTATCCTCTACACTTGCTACACCAAACTCGCAGCACCAATCATGCCCCCATGGCTCAGTGTTCTCCTCTATCCTCTACACTTGCTACACCAAACTCGCAGCACCAATCATGCCCCCATGGCTCAGTGTTCTCCTCTATCCTCTACACTTGCAACACCAAACTCGCAGCACCAATCATGCCCCCATGGCTCAGTGTTCTCCTCTATCCTCTACACTTGCTACACCAAACTCGCAGCACCAATCATGCCCCCATGGCTCAGTGTTCTCCTCTATCCTCTACACTTGCTACACCAAACTCGAAGCACCAATCATGCCCCATTGGCTCAGTGTTCTCCTCTATCCTCTACACTTGCTACACCAAACTCGCAGCACCAATCATGCCCCCATGGCTCAGTGTTCTCCTCTATCCTCTACACTTGCTACACCAAACTCGCAGCACCAATCATGCCCCCATGGCTCAGTGTTCTCCTCTATCCTCTACACTTGCTACACCAAACTCGCAGCACCAATCATGCCCCCATGGCTCAGTGTTCTCCTCTATCCTCTACACTTGCTACACCAAACTCGCAGCACCAATCATGCCCCCATGGCTCAGTGTTCTCCTCTATCCTCTACACTTGCTACACCAAACTCGCAGCACCAATCATGCCCCCATGGCTCAGTGTTCTCCTCTATCCTCTACACTTGCTACACCAAACTCGCAGCACCAATCATGCCCCCATGGCTCAGTGTTCTCCTCTATCCTCTACACTTGCTACACCAAACTCGCAGCACCAATCATGCCCCCATGGCTCAGTGTTCTCCTCTATCCTGCCCCCATGGCTCAGTGTTCTCCTCTATCATGCCCCCATGGCTCAGTGTTCTCCTCTATCATGCCCCATGGCTCAGTGTTCTCCTCTATCATGCCCCCATGGCTCAGTGTTCTCCTCTATCATGCCCCCATGGCACAGTGTTCTCCTCTATCATGCCCCCATGGCTCAGTGTTCTCCTCTATCATGCCCCCATGGCTCAGTGTTCTCCTCTATCATACCCCCATGGCTCAGTGTTCTCCTCTATCATGCCCCCATGGCTCAGTGTTCTCCTCTATTCTCTACACTTGCTACACCAAACTCGCAGCACCAATCATGCCCCCATGGCTCAGTGTTCTCCTCTATCATGCCCCCATGGCTCAGTGTTCTCCTCTATCATGCCCCCATGGCTCAGTGTTCTCCTCTATCATGCCCCCATGACTCAGTGTTCTCCTCTATCATGCCCCCATGGCTCAGTGTTCTTCTCTATCCTCTACACTTGCTACACCAAACTCGCAGCACCAATCATGCCCCCATGGCTCAGTGTTCTCCTCTATCCTCTACACTTGCTACACCAAACTCGCAGCACCAATCATGCCCCCATGGCTCAGTGTTCTCCTCTATCCTCTACACTTGCTACACCAAACTCGCAGCACCAATCATGCCCCCATGGCTCAGTGTTCTCCTCTATCCTCTACACTTGCTACACCAAACTCGCAGCACCAATCATGCCCCCATGGCTCAGTGTTCTCCTCTATCCTCTACACTTGCTACACCAAACTCGCAGCACCAATCATGCCCCCATGGCTCAGTGTTCTCCTCTATCCTCTACACTTGCTACACCAAACTCGCAGCACCAATCATGCCCCCATGGCTCAGTGTTCTCCTCTATCCTCTACACTTGCTACACCAAACTCGCAGCACCAATCATGCCCCCATGGCTCAGTGTTCTCCTCTATCCTCTACACTTGCTACACCAAACTCGCAGCACCAATCATGCCCCCATGGCTCAGTGTTCTCCTCTATCCTCTACACTTGCTACACCAAACTCGCAGCACCAATCATGCCCCCATGGCTCAGTGTTCTCCTCTATCATGCCCCACATGGCTCAGTGTTCTCCTCTGCCCCCATCAGTGTTCTCCTCTATGCCCCCATGGCTCAGTGTTCTCCTCTATCATGCCCCCATGACTCAGTGTTCTCCTCTATCATGCCCCCATGGCTCAGTGTTCTCCTCTATCCTCTACACTTGCTACACCAAACTCGCAGCACCAATCATGCCCCCATGGCTCAGTGTTCTCCTCTATCCTCTACACTTGCTACACCAAACTCGCAGCACCAATCATGCCCCCATGGCTCAGTGTTCTCCTCTATCCTCTACACTTGCTACACCAAACTCGCAGCACCAATCATGCCCCCATGGCTCAGTGTTCTCCTCTATCCTCTACACTTGCTACACCAAACTCGCAGCACCATCATGCCCCCATGGCTCAGTGTTCTCCTCTATCCTCTACACTTGCTACACCAAACTCGCAGCACCAATCATGCCCCCATGGCTCAGTGTTCTCCTCTATCCTCTACACTTGCTACACCAAACTCGCAGCACCAATCATGCCCCCATGGCTCAGTGTTCTCCTCTATCCTCTACACTTGCTACACCAAACTCGCAGCACCAATCATGCCCCCATGGCTCAGTGTTCTCCTCTATCCTCTACACTTGCTACACCAAACTCGCAGCACCAATCATGCCCCCATGGCTCAGTGTTCTCCTCTATCCTCTACACTTGCTACACCAAACTCGCAGCACCAATCATGCCCCCATGGCTCAGTGTTCTCCTCTATCCTCTACACTTGCTACCCAAACTCGCAGCACCAATCATGCCCCCATGGCTCAGTGTTCTCCTCTATCCTCTACACTTGCTACACCAAACTCGCAGCACCAATCATGCCCCCATGGCTCAGTGTTCTCCTCTATCCTCTACACTTGCTACACCAAACATGGCTCAGTGTTCTCCTCTATCATGCCCCCATGGCTCAGTGTTCTCCTCTATCCTCTACACTTGCTACACCAAACTCGCAGCACCAATGCCCCCATGCTCAGTGTTCTCCTCTATCATGCCCCCATGGCTCAGTGTTCTCCTCTATCATGCCCCCATGGCTCAGTGTTCTCCTCTATCATGCCCCCATGGCTCCCCTCTATGCCCCCATGGCTCAGTGTTCTCCTCTATCATGCCCCCATGCCCCCATGGGCTCAGTGTTCTCCTCTATCATGCCCCCATGGCTCAGTGTTCTCCTCTATCATGCCCCCATGGCTCAGTGTTCTCCTCTATCCTGCCCCCATGGCTCATGTTCTCCTCTATCCTGCCCCCATGGCTCAGTGTTCTCCTCTATCATGCCCCCATGGCTCAGTGTTCTCCTCTATCATGCCCCCATGGCTCAGTGTTCTCCTCTATCATGCCCCCATGGCTCAGTGTTCTCCTCTATCATGCCCCCATGGCTCAGTGTTCTCCTCTATCATGCCCCCATGGCTCAGTGTTCTCCTCTATCATGCCCCCATGGCTCAGTGTTCTCCTCTATCATGCCCCCATGGCTCAGTGTTCTCCTCTATCATGCCCCCATGGCTCAGTGTTCTCCTCTATCATGCCCCCATGGCTCAGTGTTCTCCTCTATCATGCCCCCATGGCTCAGTGTTCTCCTCTATCATGCCCCCATGGCTCAGTGTTCTCCTCTATCATGCCCCCATGGCTCAGTGTTCTCCTCTATCATGCCCCCATGGCTCAGTGTTCTCCTCTATCATGCCCCCATGGCTCAGTGTTCTCCTCTATCATGCCCCCATGGCTCAGTGTTCTCCTCTATCATGCCCCCATGGCTCAGTGTTCTCCTCTATCATGCCCCCATGGCTCAGTGTTCTCCTCTATCATGCCCCCATGGCTACTCCTCTATCATACATGGCTCAGTAAACTCCAGCTATCATGCCCCCATGGCTCAGTGTTCTCCTCTATTCTCTACACTTGCTACACCAAACTCGCAGCACCAATCATGCCCCCATGGCTCAGTGTTCTCCTCTATCATGCCCCCATGGCTCAGTGTTCTCCTCTATCATGTCCCCATGACTCAGTGTTCTCCTCTATCATGCCCCCATGGCTCAGTGTTCTCCTCTATCCTCTACACTTGCTACACCAAACTCGCAGCACCAATCATGCCCCCATGGCTCAGTGTTCTCCTCTATCCTCTACACTTGCTACACCAAACTCGCAGCACCAATCATGCCCCCATGGCTCAGTGTTTTCCTCTATCATGCCCCCATGGCTCAGTGTTCTCCTCTATCATGCCCCCATGGCTCAGTGTTCTCTATCATGCCCCCATTGCTCAGTGTTCTCCTCTATCCTCTACACTTGCTACACCAAACTCGCAGCACCAATCATGCCCCCATGGCTCAGTGTTCTCCTCTATCCTCTACACTTGCTACACCAAACTCGCAGCACCAATCATGCCCCCATGGCTCAGTGTTCTCCTCTATCCTCTACACTTGCTACACCAAACTCGCAGCACCAATCATGCCCCCATGGCTCAGTGTTCTCCTCTATCCTCTACACTTGCTACACCAAACTCGCAGCACCAATCATGCCCCCATGGCTCAGTGTTCTCCTCTATCCTCTACACTTGCTACACCAAACTCGCAGCACCAATCATGCCCCCATGGCTCAGTGTTCTCCTCTATCCTCTACACTTGCTACACCAAACTCGCAGCACCAATCATGCCCCCTCAGTGGCCCCCATCTCAGTGTTCTCCTCTATCATGCCCCCATGGCTCAGTGTTCTCCTCTATCATGCCCCCATGGCTCAGTGTTCTCCTCTATCATGCCCCCAGTGTTCTCCTCCTCTATCATGCTCAGTGTTCTCCTCTATCATGCCCCCATGGCTCAGTGTTCTCCTCTATCATGCCCCCATGGCTCAGTGTTCTCCTCTATCATGCCCCCAGTGGCTCAGCCCCCATGTTGTTCTCCTCTATCATGCCCCCATGGCTCAGTGTTCTCCTCTATCATGCCCCCATGGCTCAGTGTTCTCCTCTATCATGCCCCCATGGCTCAGTGTTCTCCTCTATCATGCCCCCATGGCTCAGTGTTCTCCTCTATCATGCCCCCATGGCTCAGTGTTCTCCTCTATCATGCCCCCATGGCTCAGTGTTCTCCTCTATCATGCCCCCATGGCTCAGTGTTCTCCTCTATCATGCCCCCATGGCTCAGTGTTCTCCTCTATCATGCCCCCATGGCTCAGTGTTCTCCTCTATCATGCCCCCATGGCTCAGTGTTCTCCTCTATCATGCCCCCATGGCTCAGTGTTCTCCTCTATCATGCCCCCATGGCTCAGTGTTCTCCTCTATCATGCCCCCATGGCTCAGTGTTCTCCTCTATCCTCTACACTTGCTACACCAAACTCGCAGCACCAATCATGCCCCCATGGCTCAGTGTTCTCCTCTATCTCAGTGTTCTCCTCTATCATGCCCCCATGGCTCAGTGTCCTCTATCCCCTCAGTGTTCATGCCCCCATGGCTCAGTGTTCTCCTCTATCATGCCCCCATGGCTCAGTGTTCTCCTCTATCCTGCCCCCATGGCTCAGTGTTCTCCTCTATCATGCCCCCATGGCTCAGTGTTCTCCTCTATCATGCCCCCATGGCTCAGTGTTCTCCTCTATCCTGCCCCCATGGCTCAGTGTTCTCCTCTATCACCCCATGCCCCCATGGCTCAGTGTTCTCCTCTATCATGCCCCCATGCTCAGTGTTCTCCTCTATCCTGCCCCCATGGCTCAGTGTTCTCCTCTATCATGCCTCATGTTCTGCCCCCCCCATGGCTCAGTGTTCTCCTCTATCCTGCCCCCATGGCTCAGTGTTCTCCTCTATCCTGGCTCAGTGTTCTCCTCTATCATGCCCCCATGGCTCAGTGTTCTCCTCTATCATGCCCCCATGGCTCAGTGTTCTCCTCTATCATGCCCCCATCATGCCCCATGGCTCAGTGTTCTCCTCTATCATGCCCCCATGGCTCAGTGTTCTCCTCTATCATGCCCCCATGGCTCAGTGTTCTCCTCTATCATGCCCCCATGGCTCAGTGTTCTCCTCTATCATGCCCCCATGGCTCAGTGTTCTCCTCTATCATGCCCCCATGGCTCAGTGTTCTCCTCTATCATGCCCCCATGGCTCAGTGTTCTCCTCTATCATGCCCCCATGGCTCAGTGTTCTCCTCTATCATGCCCCCATGGCTCAGTGTTCTCCTCTATCATGCCCCCATGGCTCAGTGTTCTCCTCTATCCTGCCCCCATGGCTCAGTGTTCTCCTCTATCATGCCCCCATGGCTCAGTGTTCTCCTCTATCATGCCCCCATGGCTCAGTGTTCTCCTCTATCATGCCCCCATGGCTCAGTGTTCTCCTCTATCATGCCCCCATGGCTCAGTGTTCTCCTCTATCATGCCCCCATGGCTCAGTGTTCTCCTCTATCATGCCCCCATGGCTCAGTGTTCTCCTCTATCATGCCCCATGGCTCAGTGTTCTCCTCTATCATGCCCCCATGCTCAGTGTTCTCCTCTATCATGCCCCCATGGCTCAGTGTTCTCCTCTATCATGCCCCCATGGCTCAGTGTTCTCCTCTATCATGCCCCCATGGCTCAGTGTTCTCCTCTATCATGCCCCCATGGCTCAGTGTTCTCCTCTATCATGCCCCCATGGCTCAGTGTTCTCCTCTATCATGCCCCCATGGCTCAGTGTTCTCCTCTATGGCTCAGTGTTCTCCTCTATCATGCCCCCATGCCCCCATGGCTCAGTGTTCTCCTCTATCATGCCCCCATGGCTCAGTGTTCTCCTCTATCATGCCCCCATGGCTCAGTGTTCTCCTCTATCATGCCCCCATGGCTCAGTGTTCTCCTCTATCATGCCCCCATGGCTCAGTGTTCTCCTCTATCATGCCCCCATGGCTCAGTGTTCTCCTCTATCATGCCCCCATGGCTCAGTGTTCTCCTCTATCATGCCCCCATGGCTCAGTGTTCTCCTCTATCATGCCCCCATGGCTCAGTGTTCTCCTCTATCATGCCCCCATGGCTCAGTGTTCTCCTCTATCATGCCCCCATGGCTCAGTGTTCTCCTCTATCATGCCCCCATGGCTCAGTGTTCTCCTCTATCATGCCCCCATGGCTCAGTGTTCTCCTCTATCTCATGCCCCTATCATGGCTCAGTGTTCTCCTCTATCATGCCCCCATGGCTCAGTGTTCTCCTCTATCATGCCCCCATGGCTCCCCCATGGCTCAGTGTTCTCCTCTATCATGCCCCCATGGCTCAGTGTTCTCCTCTATCATGCCCCCATGGCTCAGTGTTCTCCTCTATCATGCCCCCATGGCTCAGTGTTCTCCTCTATCATGCCCCCATGGCTCAGTGTTCTCCTCTATCATGCCCCCATGGCTCAGTGTTCTCCTCTATCATGCCCCCATGGCTCAGTGTTCTCCTCTATCATGCCCCCATGGCTCAGTGTTCTCCTCTATCATGCCCCCATGGCTCAGTGTTCTCCTCTATCATGCCCCCATGGCTCAGTGTTCTCCTCTATCATGCCCCCATGGCTCAGTGTTCTCCTCTATCATGCCCCCATGGCTCAGTGTTCTCCTCTATCATGCCCCCATGGCTCAGTGTTCTCCTCTATCATGCCCCCATGGCTCAGTGTTCTCCTCTATCATGCCTCCCATGGCTCAGTGTTCTCCTCTATCTCATGCTCACCCCATGGCTCAGTGTTCTCCTCTATCATGCCCCCATGGCTCAGTGTTCTCCTCTATCATGCCCCCATGGCTCAGTGTTCTCCTCTATCATGCCCCCATGGCTCAGTGTTCTCCTCTATCATGCCCCCATGGCTCAGTGTTCTCCTCTATCATGCCCCCATCTCAGTCTACTCCTCTCAGTGTTCTCCTCTCATGCCCCCATGGCTCAGTGTTCTCCTCTATCATCTACACTGGCTCAGTGTTCTCGCTCTATCATGCCCCCATGGCTCAGTGTTCTCCTCTATCACCCCATGGCTCAGTGTTCTCCTCTATCATGCCCCCATGGCTCAGTGTTCTCCTCTATCATTGCTACCCAAACTCGCAGCACCAATCATGCCCCCATGCTCAGTGTTCTCTCTATGCTACACCAAACTCGCAGCACCAATCATGCCCCCATGGCTCAGTGTTCTCCTCTATCCTCTACACTTGCTACACCAAACTCGCAGCACCAATCATGCCCCCATGGCTCAGTGTTCTCCTCTATCCTCTACACTTGCTACACCAAACTCGCAGCACCAATCATGCCCCCATGGCTCAGTGTTCTCCTCTATCCTCTACACTTGCTACACCAAACTCGCAGCACCAATCATGCCCCCATGGCTCAGTGTTCTCCTCTATCCTCTACACTTGCTACACCAAACTCGCAGCACCAATCATGCCCCCATGGCTCAGTGTTCTCCTCTATCCTCTACACTTGCTACACCAAACTCGCAGCACCAATCATGCCCCCATGGCTCAGTGTTCTCCTCTATCCTCTACACTTGCTACACCAAACTCGCAGCACCAATCATGCCCCCATGGCTCAGTGTTCTCCTCTATCCTCTACACTTGCTACACCAAACTCGCAGCACCAATCATGCCCCCATGGCTCAGTGTTCTCCTCTATCCTCTACACTTGCTACACCAAACTCGCAGCACCAATCATGCCCCCATGGCTCAGTGTTCTCCTCTATCCTCTACACTTGCTACACCAAACTCGCAGCACCAATCATGCCCCCATGGCTCAGTGTTCTCCTCTATCCTCTACACTTGCTACACCAAACTCGCAGCACCAATCATGCCCCCATGGCTCAGTGTTCTCCTCTATCCTCTACACTTGCTACACCAAACTCGCAGCACCAATCATGCCCCCATGGCTCAGTGTTCTCCTCTATCCTCTACACTTGCTACACCAAACTCGCAGCACCAATCATGCCCCCATGGCTCAGTGTTCTCCTCTATCCTCTACACTTGCTACACCAAACTCGCAGCACCAATCATGCCCCCATGGCTCAGTGTTCTCCTCTATCCTCTACACTTGCTACACCAAACTCGCAGCACCAATCATGCCCCCATGGCTCAGTGTTCTCCTCTATCCTCTACACTTGCTACACCAAACTCGCAGCACCAATCATGCCCCCATGGCTCAGTGTTCTCCTCTATCCTCTACACTTGCTACACCAAACTCGCAGCACCAATCATGCCCCCATGGCTCAGTGTTCTCCTCTATCCTCTACACTTGCTACACCAAACTCGCAGCACCAATCATGCCCCCATGGCTCAGTGTTCTCCTCTATCCTCTACACTTGCTACACCAAACTCGCAGCACCAATCATGCCCCCATGGCTCAGTGTTCTCCTCTATCCTCTACACTTGCTACACCAAACTCGCAGCACCAATCATGCCCCCATGGCTCAGTGTTCTCCTCTATCCTCTACACTTGCTACACCAAACTCGCAGCACCAATCATGCCCCCATGGCTCAGTGTTCTCCTCTATCCTCTACACTTGCTACACCAAACTCGCAGCACCAATCATGCCCCCATGGCTCAGTGTTCTCCTCTATCCTCTACACTTGCTACACCAAACTCGCAGCACCAATCATGCCCCCATGGCTCAGTGTTCTCCTCTATCCTCTACACTTGCTACACCAAACTCGCAGCACCAATCATGCCCCCATGGCTCAGTGTTCTCCTCTATCCTCTACACTTGCTACACCAAACTCGCAGCACCAATCATGCCCCCATGGCTCAGTGTTCTCCTCTATCCTCTACACTTGCTACACCAAACTCGCAGCACCAATCATGCCCCCATGGCTCAGTGTTCTCCTCTATCCTCTACACTTGCTACACCAAACTCGCAGCACCAATCATGCCCCCATGGCTCAGTGTTCTCCTCTATCCTCTACACTTGCTACACCAAACTCGCAGCACCAATCATGCCCCCATGGCTCAGTGTTCTCCTCTATCCTCTACACTTGCTACACCAAACTCGCAGCACCAATCATGCCCCCATGGCTCAGTGTTCTCCTCTATCCTCTACACTTGCTACACCAAACTCGCAGCACCAATCATGCCCCCATGGCTCAGTGTTCTCCTCTATCCTCTACACTTGCTACACCAAACTCGCAGCACCAATCATGCCCCCATGGCTCAGTGTTCTCCTCTATCCTCTACACTTGCTACACCAAACTCGCAGCACCAATCATGCCCCCATGGCTCAGTGTTCTCCTCTATCCTCTACACTTGCTACACCAAACTCGCAGCACCAATCATGCCCCCATGGCTCAGTGTTCTCCTCTATCCTCTACACTTGCTACACCCTCGCAGCACCAATCATGCCCCCATGGCTCAGTGTTCTCCTCTATCCTCTACACTTGCTACACCAAACTCGCAGCACCAATCATGCCCCCATGGCTCAGTGTTCTCCTCTATCCTCTACACTGCTACACCAAACTCGCAGCACCAATCATGCCCCCATGGCTCAGTGTTCTCCTCTATCCTGCCCCAAACTCGCAGCACCAATCATGCCCCCATGGCTCAGTGTTCTCCTCTATCATGCCCCCATGGCTCAGTGTTCTCCTCTATCATGCCCCCATGGCTCAGTGTTCTCCTCTATCATGCCCCATGGCTCAGTGTTCTCCTCTATCATGCCCCCATGGCTCAGTGTTCTCCTCTATCATGCCCCCATGGCTCAGTGTTCTCCTCTATCATGCCCCCATGGCTCAGTGTTCTCCTCTATCATGCCCCCATGGCTCAGTGTTCTCCTCTATCATACCCCCATGGCTCAGTGTTCTCCTCTATCATGCCCCCATGGCTCAGTGTTCTCCTCTATTCTCTACACTTGCTACACCAAACTCGCAGCACCAATCATGCCCCCATGGCTCAGTGTTCTCCTCTATCATGCCCCCATGGCTCAGTGTTCTCCTCTATCATGCCCCCATGGCTCAGTGTTCTCCTCTATCATGCCCCCATGACTCAGTGTTCTCCTCTATCATGCCCCCATGGCTCAGTGTTCTTCTCTATCCTCTACACTTGCTACACCAAACTCGCAGCACCAATCATGCCCCCATGGCTCAGTGTTCTCCTCTATCCTCTACACTTGCTACACCAAACTCGCAGCACCAATCATGCCCCCATGGCTCAGTGTTCTCCTCTATCCTCTACACTTGCTACACCAAACTCGCAGCACCAATCATGCCCCCATGGCTCAGTGTTCTCCTCTATCCTCTACACTTGCTACACCAAACTCGCAGCACCAATCATGCCCCCATGGCTCAGTGTTCTCCTCTATCCTCTACACTTGCTACACCAAACTCGCAGCACCAATCATGCCCCCATGGCTCAGTGTTCTCCTCTATCCTCTACACTTGCTACACCAAACTCGCAGCACCAATCATGCCCCCATGGCTCAGTGTTCTCCTCTATCCTCTACACTTGCTACACCAAACTCGCAGCACCAATCATGCCCCCATGGCTCAGTGTTCTCCTCTATCCTGTACACTTGCTACACCAAACTCGCAGCACCAATCATGCCCCCATGGCTCAGTGTTCTCCTCTATCCTGTACACTTGCAACACCAAACTCGCAGCACCAATCATGCCCCCATGGCTCAGTGTTCTCCTCTATCCTGTACACTTGCTACACCAAACTCGCAGCACCAATCATGCCCCCATGGCTCAGTGTTCTCCTCTATCCTGTACACTTGCTACACCAAACTCGCAGCACCAATCATGCCCCAATGGCTCAGTGTTCTCCTCTATCCTGTACACTTGCTACACCAAACTCGCAGCACCAATCATGCCCCCATGGCTCAGTGTTCTCCTCTATCCTCTACACTTGCTACACCAAACTCGCAGCACCAATCATGCCCCCATGGCTCAGTGTTCTCCTCTATCCTCTACACTTGCTACACCAAACTCGCAGCACCAATCATGCCCCCATGGCTCAGTGTTCTCCTCTATCCTCTACACTTGCTACACCAAACTCGCAGCACCAATCATGCCCCCATGGCTCAGTGTTCTCCTCTATCCTCTACACTTGCTACACCAAACTCGCAGCACCAATCATGCCCCCATGGCTCAGTGTTCTCCTCTATCCTCTACACTTGCTACACCAAACTCGCAGCACCAATCATGCCCCCATGGCTCAGTGTTCTCCTCTATCCTCTACACTTGCTACACCAAACTCGCAGCACCAATCATGCCCCCATGGCTCAGTGTTCTCCTCTATCCTGCCCCCATGGCTCAGTGTTCTCCTCTATCATGCCCCCATGGCTCAGTGTTCTCCTCTATCATGCCCCATGGCTCAGTGTTCTCCTCTATCATGCCCCCATGGCTCAGTGTTCTCCTCTATCATGCCCCCATGGCTCAGTGTTCTCCTCTATCATGCCCCCATGGCTCAGTGTTCTCCTCTATCATGCCCCCATGGCTCAGTGTTCTCCTCTATCATGCCCCCATGGCTCAGTGTTCTCCTCTATCATGCCCCCATGGCTCAGTGTTCTCCTCTATCTCTACACTTGCTACACCAAACTCGCAGCACCAATCATGCCCCCATGGCTCAGTGTTCTCCTCTATCATGCCCCCATGGCTCAGTGTTCTCCTCTATCATGCCCCCATGGCTCAGTGTTCTCCTCTATCATGCCCCCATGACTCAGTGTTCTCCTCTATCATGCCCCCATGGCTCAGTGTTCTCCTCTATCCTCTACACTTGCTACACCAAACTCGCAGCACCAATCATGCCCCCATGGCTCAGTGTTCTCCTCTATCCTCTACACTTGCTACACCAAACTCGCAGCACCAATCATGCCCCCATGGCTCAGTGTTCTCCTCTATCCTCTACACTTGCTACACCAAACTCGCAGCACCAATCATGCCCCCATGGCTCAGTGTTCTCCTCTATCCTCTACACTTGCTACACCAAACTCGCAGCACCAATCATGCCCCCATGGCTCAGTGTTCTCCTCTATCCTCTACACTTGCTACACCAAACTCGCAGCACCAATCATGCCCCCATGGCTCAGTGTTCTCCTCTATCCTCTACACTTGCTACACCAAACTCGCAGCACCAATCATGCCCCCATGGCTCAGTGTTCTCCTCTATCCTCTACACTTGCTACACCAAACTCGCAGCACCAATCATGCCCCCATGGCTCAGTGTTCTCCTCTATCCTCTACACTTGCTACACCAAACTCGCAGCACCAATCATGCCCCCATGGCTCAGTGTTCTCCTCTATCCTCTACACTTGCTACACCAAACTCGCAGCACCAATCATGCCCCCATGGCTCAGTGTTCTCCTCTATCCTCTACACTTGCTACACCAAACTCGCAGCACCAATCATGCCCCCATGGCTCAGTGTTCTCCTCTATCCTCTACACTTGCTACACCAAACTCGCAGCACCAATCATGCCCCCATGGCTCAGTGTTCTCCTCTATCCTCTACACTTGCTACACCAAACTCGCAGCACCAATCATGCCCCCATGGCTCAGTGTTCTCCTCTATCCTCTACACTTGCTACACCAAACTCGCAGCACCAATCATGCCCCCATGGCTCAGTGTTCTCCTCTATCCTCTACACTTGCTACACCAAACTCGCAGCACCAATCATGCCCCCATGGCTCAGTGTTCTCCTCTATCCTCTACACTTGCTACACCAAACTCGCAGCACCAATCATGCCCCCATGGCTCAGTGTTCTCCTCTATCCTCTACACTTGCTACACCAAACTCGCAGCACCAATCATGCCCCCATGGCTCAGTGTTCTCCTCTATCCTCTACACTTGCTACACCAAACTCGCAGCACCAATCATGCCCCCATGGCTCAGTGTTCTCCTCTATCCTCTACACTTGCTACACCAAACTCGCAGCACCAATCATGCCCCCATGGCTCAGTGTTCTCCTCTATCCTCTACACTTGCTACACCAAACTCGCAGCACCAATCATGCCCCCATGGCTCAGTGTTCTCCTCTATCCTCTACACTTGCTACACCAAACTCGCAGCACCAATCATGCCCCCATGGCTCAGTGTTCTCCTCTATCCTCTACACTTGCTACACCAAACTCGCAGCACCAATCATGCCCCCATGGCTCAGTGTTCTCCTCTATCCTCTACACTTGCTACACCAAACTCGCAGCACCAATCATGCCCCCATGGCTCAGTGTTCTCCTCTATCCTCTACACTTGCTACACACAAACTCGCAGCACCAATCATGCCCCCATGGCTCAGTGTTCTCCTCTATCCTCTACACTTGCTACACCAAACTCGCAGCACCAATCATGCCCCCACTCAGTGCTCCTCTATCACACTTGCTAACCAAACTCGCAGCACCAATCATGCCCCCATGGCTCAGTGTTCTCCTCTATCCTCTACACTTGCTACACCAAACTCGCAGCACCAATCATGCCCCCATGGCTCAGTGTTCTCCTCTATCCTCTACACTTGCTACACCAAACTCGCAGCACCAATCATGCCCCCATGGCTCAGTGTTCTCCTCTATCCTCTACACTTGCTACACCAAACTCGCAGCACCAATCATGCCCCCATGGCTCAGTGTTCTCCTCTATCCTCTACACTTGCTACACCAAACTCGCAGCACCAATCATGCCCCCATGGCTCAGTGTTCTCCTCTATCCTGTACACTTGCTACACCAAACTCGCAGCACCAATCATGCCCCCATGGCTCAGTGTTCTCCTCTATCCTGTACACTTGCTACACCAAACTCGCAGCACCAATCATGCCCCCATGGCTCAGTGTTCTCCTCTATCCTCTACACTTGCTACACCAAACTCGCAGCACCAATCATGCCCCCATGGCTCAGTGTTCTCCCTCTATTGCTACACCAAACTCTCATGCATGGCTCAGTGTTCTCCTCTATCCTCTACACTTGCTACACCAAACTCGCAGCACCAATCATGCCCCCATGGCTCAGTGTTCTCCTCTATCCTCTACACTTGCTACCATGTTATAAACATTACTCATTCTGGAGAAATATTTGAATCAAGTTGCTATATGTAGTAAAGATTGGGTTCTCAGTGATAAATGATCGCCTGAAAACCCCGATAATGAATGAAGGTTCCCTCCAGAGAACAGGATATTCTTCGTGCATAAATTATTTTCGAGTGTAGGTGAATCCATCAAGGAGTGCGATGAGTGCAAGGATCAACTCTTAGATGATTGATTCAAGACGGCAAGTGTTGTGATTAACATCAGAATGGTTTACTCGTCAAATCGACCTGTGACGATTTAATATTCCACAGAAGCTTTTCAGAATACTTTACTAGAATCTCTTTCCTCCTAGTAATTTGCGATCGAGATTTGTATAAATCGACTCTAGAGTTCTGAAGGAAAACTCATTTATTACAACTTTGACGTTATTTGACAATTCCTGCACAACATTTTCCCTTGACGCTAGTAGCTCTACATCACTGGTGTAACTAACAATTTTCCTATTGCAGCTAAACACTGAGAGTTGTACCCCATTAATTAGTATATTTACACTTAAGAATGATATTTAGGGCTATTGGTCAGTAAGCTATTGTGGAGTTCTTAATAACCCTTCCTGGGGTCGACTGGCTTTAAGCCCAACAGTAAAGAAATTTCTGTGCTACAGCCTAATTCTTAACTCTTTTTCAACAATAGATAATACAGACAGCAACAAATAAAGGACTGAACTGTTCCTTGTTTGCATACCTGATAAGAAAAATGGATGTTTCTAACGATTTCATAACAAATCTTTCTCTTTAGTAATTCCCTACGAAATTTTTAGATGTTCAAGTATGTCAACTGTGTTGGAGGCACTGTGGACTGTGAGCAGGAACGCTCCTCCAGTTTTAGTAATGAACAGTCTCCACCACCCCAGAATCTGCTGAACGTTGTAGAGAAAGTGTTTTTTTATGCAATTTGGTATTTAGAAATGTGTTGTTTATAAGGTTGAAAAGCCAATGAGAATATTATCAAATTGTATCTATAGTTATGAGAGGACACAGGTGATATAACTCAGGAATGGGAGCGACTACAGAGGTGGTTATTACAGACGGTGATGTATCTTGGGAGAGACAGTCTGTAACACACACACAGTTCAGGTGCCCCAAGTTTAAGACTGCCAGAGAAGACGAGAAGTGAGATATCATAACTACAATTGGTTGATGGGTTACGACAGGTGTCTGGGAATCCCCAGAACAACGGCTCAAGGCACCTCATTGCCCAAAAATAATTTTCCTGAATATTCAGATTTGTTTATTGCATCTTAACCATTACAGGTGTTACAGTTGAGGATAGTTACCATTAGGGGCAAGATGTACACAAGTCACACAGATACTTGCACTAAAGTTAAATTCAATCTCACCTGCACTGTACAGAGCACTGTACAAAGCACTGTACAAAGCACTAATGTAATGTTTATTACTTTTAAACACACCATATTTTAATGGTTCCAGAAGTTTCATCCATGACTCGCCATCCTTCAGCAGGAGACAAATTTTGTTTGACAAATTTTACCTCAAATTGGTAGTTTGCTACAGTGGTAGAGTTTGCCAGTGTCATAGTCATGTGTTCGAATCCCCTCAGCTTATTTTCACATGACATGACATACCAAAAGTATGTCATGTCACTGAGACAGTTTGGTGGACATTACATTGAAGATCCGTGCAGGAAATATTATTATATGGAATTTTAATATTATTGATCACCCCATTTAGGAGACACTTAAGTATTTTTAGGTCGGCATGATGTTCTGTGAATGTGTTTAGGTCGGCATGATGTTCTGTGGATGTGTTTAGGTCGGCATGATGTTCTGTGAATGTGTTTAGGTCGGCATGATGTTCTGTGAATGTGTTTAGGTCGGCATGATGTTCTGTGGACGGGTTTAGGTCGGCATGATGTTCTGTGGACGTGTTAAGGTCAGCATGATGTTCTGTGGATGGGTTTAGGTCGGCATGATGTTCTGTGAATGTGTTTAGGTCGGCATCATGTTCTGTGGACGTGTTAAGGTCGGCATGATGTTCTGTGGACGTGTTTAGGTCGGCATGATGTTCTGTGGACGTGTTTAGGTCGGCATGATGTTCTGTGGACGTGTTTAGGTCGGCATGATGTTCTGTGGACGTGTTAAGGTCGGCATGATGTTCTGTGGACGTGTTAAGGTCGGCATGATGTTCTGTGGACGTGTTAAGGTCGGCATGATGTTCTGTGGACGTGTTTAGGTCGGCATGATGTTCTGTGGAGGTGTTTAGGTCGGCATGATGTTCTGTGGACGTGTTTAGGTCGGCATGATGTTCTGTGGAGGTGTTTAGGTCGGCATGATGTTCTGTGGAGGTGTTTAGGTCGGCATGATGTTCTGTGGAGGTGTTTAGGTCGGCATGATGTTCTGTGGACGTGTTAAGGTCGGCATGATGTTCTGTGGACGTGTTTAGGTCGGCATGATGTTCTGTGTACGTGTTTAGGTCGGCATGATGTTCTGTGGACGTGTTTAGGTCGGCATGACGTTCTGTGGACGTGTTTAGGTCGGCATGATGTTCTGTGGACGTGTTTAGGTCGGCATGATGTTCTGTGGACGTGTTTAGGTCGGCATGATGTTCTGTGGACGTGTTTAGGTCGGCATGATGTTCTGTGGACGTGTTTAGGTCGGCATGATGTTCTGTGGACGTGTTTAGGTCGGCATGATGTTCTGTGGACGTGTTTAGGTCGGCATGATGTTCTGTGGACGTGTTTAGGTCGGCATGATGTTCTGTGGACGTGTTAAGGTCGGCATGATGTTCTGTGGACGTGTTTAGGTCGGCATGATGTTCTGTGGACGTGTTAAGGTCGGCATGATGTTCTGTGGACGTGTTTAGGTCGGCATGATGTTCTGTGGACGTGTTAAGGTCGGCATGATGTTCTGTGGACGTGTTAAGGTCGGCATGATATTCTGTGGACGTGTTTAGGTCGGCATGATGTTCTGTGGACGTGTTTAGGTCGGCATGATGTTCTGTGGACGTGTTTTAAACATGATAATGCCGTTGGTAGTGAGAGCCAGAGGAGTCGAGACGGAGGTGTGATATGTATATGAGATATATGTTTAATATATATCATATATTATATATATTAAAGATTAATATGATATATATTAAGAACAAATCCACAAGCACCGTGAGGTTCGAACCCTCATCACGGCTCTTGTGGATTTGTTCATATATATATTAAAAGTTAACATGAAATATATTTAAGGATAACTTATTAATATGATATATATATTAAAGTTTAAAACGATACAAAATAATAGGTTTGAGAAATTTGGGTAAACGGAGAAATTCCGCAAGTGATTGATCACTTTAATTAAAACTTGTGCTTTATCTGTGGTGAGAAATGTGTCTGATAAAATGATGGCCTTGTGAGGAAGATCAAGTTTAATAGAGAGGCTGCGCGACAGTGAGAAATACTCACACACCACACCTCAGTGTACATGACCTTAATACTCACACACCACACTGTGTATGTCCTTAATACTCACACACCACACTGTGTATGTCCTTAATACTCACACACCACACTGTGTATCTCCTTAATACTCACACACCACACTTTACATGACCTTAATACTCAAACACCACACTGTGTATCTCCTTAATACTCACACACCACACTGTACATGTCCTTAATACTCGCACACCACACTGTACATGTCCTTAATACTCACACACCACACTGTGTATGACCTTAATACTCACACACCACACTGTACATGTCCTTAATACTCACACACCACACTGTGTATGTCCTTAATACTCACACACCACACTGTACATGACCTTAATACTCACACACCACACTGTGTATCTCCTTAATACTCACACACCACACTGTACATGTCCTTAATACTCACACACCACACTGTACATGTCCTTAATACTCACACACCACACTGTACATGACCTTAATACTCACACACCACACTGTGTATGACCTTAATACTCACACACAACACTGTGTATGGTCTTAATACTCACACACCACACTGTGTATGACCTTAATACTCACACACAACACTGTGTATGGTCTTAATACTCACACACCACACTGTGTATGACCTTAATACTCACACACCACACTGTACATGACCTTAATACTCACACACCACACTGTA
The DNA here is from genome assembly GCF_020424385.1 of Procambarus clarkii. Lineage (NCBI taxonomy): Eukaryota > Metazoa > Arthropoda > Malacostraca > Decapoda > Cambaridae > Procambarus > Procambarus clarkii. The sequence continues at coordinate 13,288 of NW_025562536.1, read as the reverse complement.
CATGACCTTAATACTCACACACCACACTGCGTATGCCCTTAATACTCACACACCACACTGTGTATGTCCTTTATACTCACACACCACACTGTGTATGGTCTTAATACTCACACACCACACTGTGTATGTCCTTTATACTCACACACAACACTGTGTATGGTCTTAATACTCACACACCACACTGTGTATGACCTTAATACTCACACACCACACTGCGTATGCCCTTAATACTCACACACCACACTGTGTATGTCCTTTATACTCACACACCACACTGTGTATGACCTTAATACTCACACACCACACTGTGTATGCCCTTAATACTCACACACCACACTGTGTATGTCCTTAATACTCACACACCACACAGTGTATGACCATAATATACACACACACCACACTGTGTATGCCCTTAATACTCACACACCACACTGTGTATGTCCTTAATACTCACACACCACACAGTGTATGCCCATAATATACACACACACCACACTGTGTATGCCCTTAATACTCACACACCACACTGTGTATGTCCTTAATACTCACACACCACACTGTGTATGCCCTTAATACTCACACACCACACTGTACATGACCTTAATACTCACACACCACACTGTGTATGCCCTTAATACTCACACACCACACTGTACATGTCCTTAATACTCACACACCACACTGTACATGACCTTAATACTCACACACCACACTGTGTATGCCCTTAATACTCACACACCACACTGTACATGACCTTAATACTCACACACCACACTGTGTATGCCCTTAATACTCACACACCACACTGTGTATGTCCTTTATACTCACACACCACACTGTGTATGCCCTTAATACTCACACACCACACTGTGTATGCCCTTAATACTCACACACCACACTATGTATGCCCTTAATACTCACACACCACACTGTGTATGCCCTTAATACTCACACACCACACTGTGTATGTCCTTTATACTCACACACCACACTGTGTATGCCCTTAATACTCACACATCACACTATGTCCTTTATACTCACACACCACACTGTGTATTACCTTAATACTCACACACCACACTGTGTATGCCCTTAATACGCACACACCACACTGTGTATGACCTTAATACTCACACACCACACTGTGTATGCCCTTAATACTCACACACCACACAGTGTATGCCCTTAATATACACACACAACACTGTACATGACCTTAATACTCACACACCACACTGTACATGACCTTAATACTCACACACCACACTGTACATGACCTTAATACTCACACACCACACTATACATGACCTTAATACTCACACACCTCAGTGTACATGACCTTAATACTCACACACCACACTGTACATGACCTTAATACTCACACACCTCAGTGTACATGACCTTAATACTCACACACCTCAGTGTACATGACCTTAATACTCACACACCTCAGTGTACATGACCTTAATACTCACACACCACACTGTACATGACCTTAATACTCACACACCTCAGTGTACATGACCTTAATACTCACACACCACACTGTACATGACCATAATACTCACACACCACACAGTGTATGACCTTAATACTCACACACCACACTGTACATGACCTTAATACTCACACACCACACTATACATGACCTTAATACTCACACACCTCAGTGTACATGACCTTAATACTCACACACCACACTGTACATGACCTTAATACTCACACACCACACTGTACATGACCTTAATACTCACACACCACACTGTACATGACCTTAATACTCACACACCACACTGTACATGACCTTAATACTCACACACCACACTGTACATGACCTTAATACTCACACACCTCAGTGTACATGACCTTAATACTCACACACACACCTCAATGTACATGACCTTAATACTCACACACCACACTGTACATGACCTTAATACTCACACACCACACTGTACATGACCTTAATACTCACACACCACACTGTACATGACCTTAATACTCACACACCACACTGTACATGACCTTAATACTCACACACCACACTGTACATGACCTTAATACTCACACACACCACACTGTACATGACCTTAATACTCACACACCACACTGTACATGACCTTAATACTCACACACCACACTGTACATGACCTTAATACTCACACACCACACTACGGCGTGAATGACGCAAGTCCGAGTTGTGTGAACCTCAGACGCATTAGAGGCACAAACATGCTAAGTTTCAAAAGCATTAGTGGCACAAACACACTATCACCACTTTCACGCACACACACACACACACACACACACACACACACACACACACACACACACACACACACACACACACACACACACACACAAATTGGTAACAATTGAGAGGCGGGCCAAAAGTGCAGAGCTCAATCCCCCGCAACTACAACTAGGCGAATACAACTAGGTGAGTACACACACACACACACACACACACACACACACACACACACACACACACACACACACACACACACACACACACACACACACACACACACACACACACACACACACACACACACACACACACACACACACACACAGTGAATGTTATCGTCGCAAATATCGACCAAACACGAGCTTTAAGTCTTGGTAATAACATCTGGGAATACATTGTGAAAGTGGAGAAAGTGGTGCCAGCTGTGGGTACACCTTCCCTGGAGCCTCAGAGTCCTGGACCCGCTGTGGGTACACCTTCCCTGGAGCCTCAGAGTCCTGCACCCGCTGTGGGTACACCTTCCCTGGAGCCTCAGAGTCCTGCACCCGCTGTGGGTACACCTTCCCTGGAGCCTCAGAGTCCTGGACCCGCTGTGGGTACACCTTCCCTGGAGCCTCAGAGTCCTGGACCCGCTGTGGGTACACCTTCCCTGGAGCCTCAGAGTCCTGGACCCGCTACTATGTTAGAGAGACGGAGAAGAAGTGAGGCTTTAGTTGATCTCTGCTTTATCCTGAGGGAAGTCTCCCTTAAGTCTGAGGCATCACAAGGATAACATGTGGACCCGGGGAGGACGGCTTAGGGATGGCAGCGTCTGGGAGTGTTGAGATGAAGGTCTTGGACAATGTGTGAAAGACTTCGTAATCAATGTTGCAAAGAAAGTCTTGGGCTTTCTTCGTCTACAGTCTTCATGCCAAAAGAAAATACGAGAGCTACTGTTAAGACAAAACAGAAAATAAGACCAAAAATGAAAATTTTGAAGGAAATATTTAATATACAAGCATATTAAGGCAGGGGGGAAGAATGGGAATATATTAAAAAACAATGAAAAATCTAAGAAATAACGACCAGGTGGAAATTCTATACACCTCATCCTCACCAAGATATAATGTCTACCTCCCTCACTACCACGTCGACATGCATTGTATTAAAACACATTTCTACCTCATCTAACATGTTATATATATAATGAACTTCCTGCCACTATATATAACATTTTCCTCTGCCTCCGTAGATTTTAAGGCGAGCATTAACGAAACCTGTTTTTCAGTGACATGTTGCGAGCTCCAAAACTTTTGAATGTTGCCTTTCGGGAATATTTTTTTTACTACATTCCCTAGCGAAGAGCGTCAGAAATATACACAAGATTCGTTCCGTATTCAGTCCGGTCACGTTCACTAGGTGCCCCACACACCTAGTAGTAAACAGGTACCTGGGAGTCCGAGAGCTGCTGTGGCCTCTGGTCTGGGCATGTGTGAGAGAGGAAATATATGTAGCAGATATAATAGAGGAAAATGGGTCGGGAGTCAGTATATTAGACAACCGACGGTTAGAAAGGCGGAGCCCAAGAGCTAATAGCTCGATCCTGAATACACAAATAGTAAATGCATATTATATATATATATATATATATATATATATATATATATATATATATATATATATATATATATATATATATATACATATATATAGTACATCTCAAAATGAATTAAAACATCACTACCTGAACCATTTCGCAACTTATCACTCTAAACACCGTCCACTCTGATACCTCAAGACATGATTATTTGTCATATATTTTGTATTGTATTTTGTATTGTATTTGAATAGCATTTTTTGTACAACGAGTACATCTAGTAGAGTACAACTAGCAGAGTACAACTAGCAGAGTACAACTAGTAGAGTACAACTAGCAGAGTACAACTAGCAGAGTACAACTAGCAGAGTACAACTAGCAGAGTACAACTAGCAGAGTACAACTAGCAGAGTACAACTAGCAGAGTACAACTAGCAGAGTACAACTAGCAGAGTACAACTAGCAGAGTACAACTAGCAGAGTACAACTAGCAGAGTACAACTAGCAGAGTACAACTAGCAGAGTACAACTAGTAGAGTACAACTAGCAGAGTACAACTAGCAGAGTACAACTAGCAGAGTACAACTAGCAGAGTACAACTAGCAGAGTACAACTAGCAGAGTACATCTAGTAGAGTACAACTAGCAGAGTACAACTAGCAGAGTACAACTAGCAGAGTACAACTAGCAGAGTACAACTAGCAGAGTACAACTAGCAGAGTACAACTAGCAGAGTACAACTAGCAGAGTACAACTAGCAGAGTACAACTAGCAGAGTACAACTACTAGAGTACAACTAGCAGAGTACAATTAGCAGAGTACAACTAGCAGAGTACAACTAGCAGAGTACAACTAGCAGAGTACAACTAGCAGAGTACAACTAGCAGAGTACAACTAGCAGAGTACAACTAGCAGAGTACAACTAGCAGAGTACAACTAGCAGAGTACAACTAGCAGAGTACAACTAGCAGAGTACAACTAGTAGAGTACAACTAGCAGAGTACAACTAGCAGAGTACAACTACCAGAGTACAACTAGCAGAGTACAACTAGCAGAGTACAACTAGCAGAGTACAACTAGCAGAGTACAACTAGCAGAGTACAACTAGCAGAGTACAACTAGCAGAGTACAACTAGTAGAGTACAACTAGCAGAGTACAACTAGCAGAGTACAACTACCAGAGTACAATTAGCAGAGTACAACTAGCAGAGTACAACTAGCAGAGTACAACTAGCAGAGTACAACTAGCAGAGTACAACTAGCAGAGTACAACTAGCAGAGTACAACTAGCAGAGTACAACTAGCAGAGTACAACTAGCAGAGTACAACTAGCAGAGTACAACTAGCAGAGTACAGCTCCCTGGGGCTCATGTACACGCCCCCACACACCACCAGTCACCAACAGGAAGGTAATATCCCACGGATGAAACACATCATCAAAAGGAAAACGCCTTTTGATACAATTTCCATTTGCAGCTTTTAGCGGAAAGTTGCGGTGAGTTATTAAACACACACAGACACTCCCCCCGAGCCTTGACCCAGCTGGCCCACCCATTAACCTTACACACTCACCATTATGACACGCCCATTAAGCTTACACACTCACCATTATGACACACCCATTAAGCTTACACACTCACCATTATAACACGCCCATTAAGCTTACACACTCACCATTATAACACGCCCATTAAGCTTACACACTCACCATTATGACACACCCATTAAGCTTACACACTCACCATTATGACACACCCATTAAGCTTACACACTCACCATGATGACTCCCATTAAGCTTACACACTCACCATTATGACACACCCATTAACCTTACACACTCACCATTATGACACACCCATTAAACTTATTCCCTCAGCTCACTATTCTGGTCTTCAACAAGTCTCTCACAATTCATTCTTCAACTTCTAAACTTTGCTATTGAGTGACATTCAATGGGAAAATGTTCTAAGAAATAAAAATCCTACACAAGAAATAGAAAAACTGACTTCTGAAGCATATGAAGTCTGTCTGAAACATGTTCCTTTGAGGAAAGCCAGAAAGAGGTCCAATGTAGAAAGAGAACGCAGACGACATTACAAAAGAAGGGAGAAATTAACGGAAATGCTCAAGAGACAAGATTCTTCATACAAAGAAGAAATAATTTAAACAGGGAGATTGAAGAAATCGAACAGAGACTGAAGTATTCCTATCAAACTGAAGAAAGGCAACTAGACCAGACAGAATTCAAGAAATAAAGAAAAATATAAAATATTTCTTCACATATGCTAAATCAAAAGCGAAAACCACTGCCAGTATTTTACCTATTCGTATTAGTGAAGGTTCATACACGGAGGATGACAAAGAAATTAGAGAAATCCTAAAAAAGCAGTATGAGGACTATGTTTAGCACTCCGATACTCAGCATGAAAGTGGAAGATTCGGACAATTTCTTTATGAGTGATATCCAAACACCTGTAAATATAATTGATATCAACACGAACATAGCCGATTTTGAAAGAGAAATTGACAATATTCCCATGCACTCAGCCCCGGGTCCAGACTCATGGAATTCAATATTTATAAAGAAATGCAAAGTGCCAATAGCACAGGCAATCAGTATAGTGTGGAGGAAGAGCTTGGACACGGGGAATATACCAGATACGCTGAAAGCAGCAGACATAGCCCCTCTACACAAGGGAGGGAGCAAAGCATTGACAAAGAATTATAGACCAGTTGCACTAACGTCCCACATAATAAAAGTATTTGAGAGAGTGATCAGAAGTCAGGTCACTAGATTCATGGAAACCAATGACCTCCACAATCCAGGCCAACATGGATTTAGAGCAGGAAGATCATGCCTCTCACAGCTACTTGACCATTATGACAGTGAGGGATTAGAAAAAAAAAACAGAAAGGAGATGTTGTATACACAGACTATGCAAAGGCATTCGACAAATGTGACCATGGAGTGATTGCACACAAAATGAGGTCAATGGGTATAACTGGTAAAGTAGGACGCTGGATACTCAATTTCCTGTCGAACAGAACACAGAGTAACAGTCAATCAAGTAAAATCGAGTCCGAGCGCAGTTAAAAGTTCTGTACCTCAAGGTACAGTCCTTGCACCACTGCTGTTCCTTATTCTCATATCAGATATAGACAAAAATACAAGTCACAGCTTCGTATCATCCTTTGCAGATAATACAAAAATCAGCATGAAAATTACCTCTGCTGAAGACATTCAAAAACTACAGACAGACATTAACAAAGTTTTCGATTGAGCAGCAGAAAATAACATGTTGTTTAACGGTGATAATTCCAGGTACTCAGATACAGCAAAAATGAGGATCTGAAACATAATACAGGGTACAAAACACATTCGAATCTGCCCATAGTAGGAAAACAGCATGTCAAGGATTTGGGAATAATGATTTCCGACGACCTAACGTTTACGGAGCATAACCAAGCAAATATTGCGTCAGCCAGGAAAATGATTGGATGGATTACGAGAACCTTCAAGTCCAGAGATCCCATCACAATGGTTGTACTCTTCAAATAACTTGTGTTGTCCCGTCTTGAGTACTGCCCAGTACTCACTTCCCCCTTCAGAGCAGGAGAGATTGCTGAAATAGAGGGAATATAGAAAACATATACGGCACGCATAGACGAGATAAAGCACCTAAACTATTGGGATCGTCTCAAAGCTCTCCAAATGTACTCACTAGAAAGGAAACGAGAGAGATACCAAATAATATACACATGGAAGATACTGGAGGGCCAGGTCCCAAATCTGCACTGTAAAATAACAACGTACTGGAGTGAACGATATGGAAGAAAATGCAGAATAGAACAAGTGAAGAACAGAGGTGCCATAGGCACAATCAGAGAACACTGTATAAACATCAGAGGTCCGCGGTTGTTCAACGTCCTGGCCTGGACCATAGTGCTGCATCTGGCCTGGACCATAGTGCTGTACCTGGCCTGGACCATAGTGCTGCACCTGGCCTGGACCATAGTGCTGCACCTGGCCTGGACCATAGTGCTGCACCTGGCCTGGACCATAGTGCTGCATCTGGCCTGGACCATAGAGCTCCTCCTGGCCTGGACCATAGTGCTGCACCTGGCCTGGACCATAGTGCTGCATCTGGCCTGGACCATAGTGCTGCATCTGGCCTGGACCATAGAGCTGCACCTGGCCTGGACCATAGTGCTGCACCTGGCCTGGACCATAGTGCTGCACCTGGCCTGGACCATAGTGCTGCACCTGGCCTGGACCATAGTGCTGCACCTGGCCTGGACCATAGTGCTGCACCTGGCCTGGACCATAGTGCTGCACCTGGCCTGGACCATAGAGCTGCACCTGGCCTGGACCATAGTGCTGCACCTGGCCTGGACCATAGTGCTGCATCTGGCCTGGACCATAGTGCTGCATCTGGCCTGGACCATAGTGCTGCATCTGGCCTGGACCATAGTGCTGCATCTGGCCTGGACCATAGTGCTGCACCTCGCCTGCACTATCGTCCAGGCCATATTATATATATATATATATATATATATATATATATATATATATATATATATATATATATATATATATATATAATGTCGTACCTAGTAGCCAGAATGCACTTCTCAGCCTACTATGCAAGACTCGATTTGCCTAATAAGCCAAGTTTTACTGAATTAATATATTTTCTCTATTTTTTTATGAAATGATAAAGCTACCCATTTCATTATGTATGAGGTCAATTTTTTCTTATTGGAGTTAAAATTAACGTAGATATATGACCGAACCTAACCAACCCTACCTAACCTAACCTATTTTTATAGGTAGGTTAGGTTAGGTAGCCGGAAAAGTTAGGTTAGGTTTGGTTAGGTAGGTTAGGTAGTCGAAAAAACATTAATTCAATAAAACTTGGCTTATTAGGCAAATCGGGCCTTGCATAGTAGGCCGAGAAGTGCGTTCTGGCTAATAGGTACGACATTATATATATATATATATATATATATATATATATATATATATATATATATATATATATATATATATATATATATATTATGAAATAATGACCGAAAAAGTAAGATAAATAATTCTAACACGAATTTTCTCAATGTTTCTTATATTCTTTTTCACTGTTGATGGTAAATGAAAAATCAATTCTCCAAAATTCATTTTTATTTCTAGTCTGACGCGACACTTTAACGCGTTTCGTAAAACTTATTACATTTTCAAAGACTTTAGTTTACACACACACACACAACTATAACTGAACAGAGTTTTAAAACAGCTTCGATTTTATACCTGCATTTGGGCGAGATGATATGTTACAACAGTTTTGGATGAGGTGAAAACAAACTTTCAACACAAGACAGAACACGAAACAATGGGTATAATATTTTGTAAGTTAAAGGGACGAATGGAAGTAACTGCAAAGGGCCAATTGGACCATATTTCTTGATGCTTCTATATTGGTGCGGAGTCTTGAAGTGGGTAGAATATAGTTGTGCATTAATTGCTTGTTGATTGCTGGTGTCAACTTTTTAACGTGTAGTGCCTCGCAGATATCTAGCCGCCTGCTATCGCTGTATTTATTGTTAAGACTTCTCTGGTGATGGTCTGGTTGTGGGAAGAGATTATATGTTCATTAATGGAGCCCTGTTGCTTATGCATCGTTAATCGTTTGGAAAGAGATGTTGTTGTCTTGCCTATATACTGAATTCTTTGAGGCTTACAGTCCCCAAGTGGGCATTTGAAGGCACAGACGACATTGGTCTTTTTTAAAGCGTTCTGCTTTGTGTCTGGAGAGTTTCTCATGAGTAGGTTGGCAGTTTTCTTGGTTTTATAGTAGATCGTCAATTGTATCTTCTGATTTTTGTCTGTAGGGATAACGTTTCTATTAACAATATCTTTCAGGACCCTTTCCTCCGTTTTATGAGCTGTGGAAAAGAAGTTCCTGTAAAATAGTCTAATAGGGACACACAGGTGTTGTGTTAGTTGTCTCTTCAGAGGTTGCATGGCGTTTCACCTTCCTTCTTATGATGTCTTCAACGAAACCATTGGAGAAGCCGTTGTTGACTAGGACCTGCCTTACCCTACATCGTACTTCATTTGAATTGAGCGGAATTCTGTGTTGCGTTTCACTTATGAGAAGGAGAAGGATGGGAAGCTGCCTTTTCTAGATGTAACAGTCACGGAAAGGCGCGGAGGTTTCCACACTGCAGTCTACACTAAAGAAACAAACATAGGAATGTGCCTCAATGCCAACAGTGACTGCCCAGACAGGTACAAGAGGAGTGTTGTTAACGCCAATGTCAACCGTGCTCTCAGCCACAGCTCAAGGATGGAAGCAAGTCGATGAAGAACTCTGTAGGGTAAGGCAGGTCCTAGTCAACAACGGCTTCTCCAATGGTTTCGTTGAAGACATCATAAGAAGGAGGGTGAAACGCCATGCAACCTCTGAAGAGACAACTAACACAACACCTGTACCCCCTATTAGACTATTTTACAGGAACTTCTTTTCCACAGCTCATAAAACGGAGGAAAGGGTCCTGAAAGATATTGTTAATAGAAACCTTATCTCTACAGACAAAAATCAGAAGATACAATTGACGATTTACTATAAAACCAAGAAAACTACCAACCTACTCATGAGAAACTCATCAGACACAAAGCAGAACGCTTTAAAAGAGACCAATGTCGTCTATGCCTTCAAATGCCCACTTGGGGACTGTAAGCCTCAAAGAACTCAGTATATAGGCAAAACAACAACATCTCTTTCCAGGCGATTAACGATGCATAAGCAACAGGGCTCCATTAAGGAACATATAATCTCTTCCCACAACCAGACCATCACCAGAGAAGTCTTAACAAAAAACACGGAAATCATCGACAGATACAGCGATAGCAGGCGGCTAGATATCTGCGAGGCACTACACATTAAGAAGTTGACACCAGTAATCAACAGCCAATTAATGCACAACTATATTCTACCCACTTCAAGACTCCGCACCAATATAGCAGCATCAAGAAATATGGTCCAATAGGCCCTCTGCAGTTACTTCCATTCGTCCCTTTAACTTACAAAATATTATACCCATTGTTTCGTGTTCTGTCTTGTGTTGAAAGTTTGTTTTCACCTCATCCAAAACTCTTGTAACATATCACCTCACCCAAATGCAGGTATAATATTCGAAGCTGTTTTAAAACTCTGTTCAGTAATAGTTGTGTGTGTGCAAATTAAAGTTTCTGAAAATATAAAAAGTTTTACGAAACGCGTTCAAGTGTCGCGTCAGACTAGAAATAAAAATGAATTTTGGAGAATTGATTTTTCATTTACCATCAACAGTGAAAAAGAATATAAGAAACATTGAGAAAATTCGTGTTAGAATTATTAATCATTATATATATATATATATATATATATATATATATATATATATATATATATATATATATATATATATATATATATATATATATATATATATATATATAACAGGCGAGGATAGGTATACTATGAATGACAAAGAGGTGTGTGAAGAGCTCAACAAGAGGTTCCAGAAGGTCTTCACAATGGAACAAGGAGAGGTCACTGTGCTAGGAGAAAGGGAAGTAAACCAGGCGACTTTGGAAGGGTTCGAAATTACGAGTGAGGAGGTCAAGAGACACCTGCTGGATCTGGACGTCAGAAAGGCTGTTGGTCCAGACAGGATCTCGCCATGGGTACTGAAAGAGTGTGCAGAGGCACTTTGCTTGTCACTCTCCATAGTGTATAGTAGGTCACTGGAGACGAGAGGCCTACCAGAAATATGGAAGATGGCGAATGTGGTCCCAATATACAAAAAGAGCGACAGGCAAGAGGCACTGAACTACAGGCCAGTGTCCTTGACTTGTATACTATGCAAGGAGATGGAGAAGATCGTGAGACAAAACCTAGTAACACATCTGGAGAGAAGGGTCTTCGTGACAAATCGCCAACATGGCTTCAGGGAGGGTAAATCTTGCCTGACTGGCTTAATAGAAGTCTTCGACCAGGTGACAAAGATCAAGCAAGAAAGAGAAGGCTGGGCGGACTGCATTTTCTTGGATTGTCGGAAAGCCTTTGACACAGTACCGCATAAGAGGCTGGTACAAAAGCTGGAGAGACAGGCAGGTGTAGCTGGTAAGGTGTACCAGTGGATAAGGGAGTACCTAAGCAATAGGAAGCAGAGAGTTACGGTGAGGGGTGAGACCTCAGATTGGCGTGAAGTCACCAGTGGAGTCCCACAGGGCTCTGTACTCGGTCCTATCTTGTTTCTGATATATGTAAATGATCTCCCAGAGGGTATAGACTCATTCCTCTCAATGTTTGCTGATGATGCCAAAATTATGAAAAGGATTAACACAGAGGAGGACTGCTTGAGGCTTCCAGAAGACCTAGACAAGCTGAAGGAATGGTCAAATAAATGGTTGATAGAGTTTAATCCAAGCAAATATAATGTAATGAAGATATGCGTAGGGAGCAGGAGGCCAGATACTAGGTATCAACTGGGAGATAAAATTCTTCAAGAGCCAGAGAGAGAAAAAGACTTGGGGGTTGACATCACGCCAGACCTGTCCCCTGCAGCCCATATCAAGAGGATAACATCAGCGGCATATGCCAGGCTGGCCAACATAAGAACGGCATTCAGAAACTTGTGTAAAGAATCATTCAAAACTTTGTATACCACATGTCAGACCAATCCTGGAGTATGCAGCCCCAGCATACAAAAATGCAAGTCTAGATATGGACTAGAGTCCATATCTAGTCAAACATAAGACCAAACTGGAAAAGATTCAAAGGTTTGCCACCAGACTAGTACCCGAGCTGAGAGGTATGAGCTACGAGGAGAGACTACGGGAATTAAACCTCACTTCGCTGGAAGACAGAAGAGATAGGGGGGACATGATCACCACATTCAAGATTCTCAAGGGAATTGATAGGGTAGATAAAGACAGACTATTTAGCACAAGGGGCACACGCACAAGGGGACACAGGTGGAAACTGAGTTCCCAAATGAGCCACAGAGATATTAGAAAGAACTTTTTTAGTGTCAGAGTGGTGGACAAATGGAATGCATTAGGAAGTGATGTGGTGGAGGCTGACTCCATACACAGTTTCTAGTGTAGATATGATAGAGCCCAATAGGCTCAAGAACCTGTACACCTGTTCATTGACGGTTGAGAGGCGGGACCAAAGAGCAAGAGCTCAACCCCCGCAAGCACTATTAGGTGAGTACACACTGGGGGGTCTGGTAGCTGAGTGGACATCGTGCAGGACTCGTAATTCTGTGGCCCGGGTTTGATTCCCGGGCCAGGCAGAAACAAATGGGCAAAGCTTCTTTCCCCCTGATGCCCCTGTTACCCTAGCAATAAATAGGTACCTGGGAGTTAGACAGCTGTTACGGAGCTCCTTCATCGGGGGAGTGTGTGTGGGG
>NW_025562535.1:0-10759 GCF_020424385.1 Procambarus clarkii | reverse complement strand
TGTGTGTGTGTATGTATATGTATGTGTATAAAGTATATGTGGAAGTTGATCAGAATTACATTTCGCTATTGTAAATGCACATTAATGACACTATGTAAAAGATTTTTTTTTTTTTTTTTTTTTTACATGCAGAGCATGCAAATTAAATACAATAAAAATACAGAATACATAGAGGAAAACAATAGACCACCGGCCAGAAGGGCCGACAGCATAGCACAACAAAACACATACACAAGAAAAACATGAAAAATACAGCATACATCAAAGCACAAAACAGAATATAATGGCAATCCAGCAATCACAGTAACATCACAAAACAACACCTCCAGAAAAACAAAACATACATCAAGAGGCATAGCAGGAAACATAACAGTGCAAACACAATGATCTCCCAGAGGGTATCGATTCATTTCTCTCAATGTTTGCGGACGATGCTAAAATTATGAGAAGGATTAAAACAGAAGAGGACTGTTTGAGGCTTCAAGAAGACCTAGACAAGCTGAAGGAATGGTCGAACAAATGGTTGTTAGAGTTTAACCCAACCAAATGTAATGTAATGAAGATAAGTGTAGGGAGCAGGAGGCCAGATACAAGGTATCATCTGGGAGAGGAAATTCTTCAGGAGTCAGAGAAGGAAAAAGACTTGGGGGTTGATATCACGCCAGACCTGTCTCCTGCAGCACATATCAAGCGGATAACATCAGCGGCATATGCCAGGCTGGCCAACATACGAACGGCATTCAGAAACTTGTGTAAAGAATCATTCAGAACTTTGTATACCACATATGTCAGGCCAATCCTGGAGTATGCAGCCCCAGCATGGAGTCCATATCTAGTCAAGGATAAGACTAAACTGGAAAAGGTTCAAAGGTTTGCCACCAGACTAGTACCCGAGCTGAGAGGTATGAGCTACGAGGAGAGACTACGGGAATTAAAGCTCACTTCGCTGGAAGACAGAAGAGTTAGGGGGGACATGATCACCACATTCAAGATTCTCAAGGGAATTGATAGGGTAGATAAAGACAGTCTATTTAACACAAGGGGAACACGCACAAGGGGACACAGGTGGAAACTGAGTGCCCAAATGAGCCACAGAGATATTAGAATGAACTTTTTTAGTGTCAGAGTGGTTGACAAATGGAATGCCTTAGGGGGTGATGTGGTGGAGGCTGACTCCATTCACAGTTTCAAGTGTAGATATGACAGAGCCCGATAGGCTCAGGAATCTGTACACCTGTTGATTGACGGTTGAGAGGCGGGACCAAAGAGCCAGAGCTCAACCCCAGCAAACACAACTAGGTGAGTACAATACTGTCCAAACAAAACATAAAGAACAAACACGTACAACAGGTAAAGCAACATAAAATCAATACATTAATAAAAAAAAACACGCACCAAGCCATCCGCCCCGTAAACAAAAGGCGAGGCCAAAATAAACAATAACAATAAACACGCACACCTGAAAACAAAACAGGCACAAACACAACAACTAGCCTGAAGGACCAAGAATGCATCAACAAAGCACATCACGAAACAAACAAATCAATATACATCCATACAAAGTCACGAAACACCGGCCTGAAGGGCCGACAACAAAAACAAAAGAAAAATACAACAAAACATCACAACACCACACCAAACACACAGCAAGCACACAGACTACGAAAAGATCTCATACTTGTCCGGCCACTCTTCCGCCGGGAAGCGAATACAATACGCCTCCCAAAGTAACATAATGTCCTCCGAAACATGGTCACTATTGAGCGTACGAGGATCAGGCATTAACTCTGGCACACCTACAATAAAACACTTAGCCCGACGAATCCAGATGGTAGAAGGGCACCACGGATCAGGACGCACACGGTCAACAATTTCAAAACCAACGGATGGTCAGCATCCATCGCCACTCCGGAGGCCAAGATGAGAGGGAGAGGCACCTTCCCATGAGGCCGGGCAATGGGCAGCACACTGCCCAGCAAACATTTTCATGTTTTTAAAACATCCTAAAAACGACATTTCATTGTTTTCAGCACGTTTATAATTACGTTTAGAAAAGGTTTTTTGAGAACTTTTATATACAACCTTAGAACGTAAATAATTAACATTTCTAAAAACTTTTTTATAATCTTTTAATTACCTACATTAAAACGTTTAGGGTAAATTAGGGTATAATAATTTTGTAATTCATATCTGAAATAGAAAGGGAGAGAAAGAAAGAAGACATATCTGAGAAAGAAATGGACATCCTATATATGTATGTGTAAATTACAAATAAATAGGGTACAAAAAGAGAATTAAAATATTATATTTATTTAATTAAGAATGAGTAATACAACAAAATATATGTAATAGCTCGAAATATATAGACTATATCTATAACAGAATATAAAAGTAAAAATTTAAAAATCTATAAAAATCTATATATGCAATATGTGAACACAATAGATTTTGTGATCAAGCAGCCTGTGATTCATGTCATGCTGAGATCAGTCTGACGTTACAAGCAGTTATTGTTACTTAAAACTAAAACAAGTAAAATTTTCCGAGTATACATATAACACTATAGTTTTTCTATGACTTATAATAAAAATCTATTAATCAAAAGTTTAGGACTAATTAACTAAAAATAAAAATCTACAAGTGAATGTAAACAGTCAAGTATAATATTCATGTAGAAAGAGAAAGAAAAAGAGAGAGAGAAGGAAAGAAAGAGAAAGAAAGAAAGGGAGAAAGAGAGAGAGAAAGAAAAGAAAAAAGTCATGTATAATATTCATATTAGCACCATGCAATATAACTTAGATTAAGTAAAAATCTCAGACATTTTTAAATCAAATGAAATATGAGAGCCAGAGAGAGAGCGAGAGCCAGAGAGAGAGCGTGAGCCAGAGCCAGAGAGAGAGAGAGTCAGAGCCAGAGAGAGAGAGAGAGAGAGCCAGAGCCAGAGCCAGAGAGAGAGAGAGAGAGCCAGAGAGAGCCAGAGAGAAAGAGAGAGCCAGAGAGAAAGAGAGAGCCAGAGAGAGCCAGAGAGAAAGAGAGAGCCAGAGAGAAAGAGAGAGCCAGAGAGAGAGAGAGAGAGCCAGAGAGAGAGAGAGCCAGAGCCAGAGCCAGAGAGAGAGAGCGTGAGCCAGAGCCAGAGAGAGAGTGAGTCAGAGCTAGAGAGAGAGTCAGAGCCAGAGAGAGAGAGCCAGAGCCAGAGAGAGCCAGAGAGAGAGAGAGAGCCAGAGAGAGAGAGAGCCAGAGAGAGAGAGAGCCAGAGAGCGAGAGCCAGAGAGAGCGAGAGCCAGAGAGAGCGAGAGCCAGAGAGAGCGAGAGCCAGAGAGAGCGAGAGAGCCAGAGAATGAGAGAAAGAGAGGGGGAGAGAGAGAGAGAGAGAGAGAGAGGGCCAGAGCCAGAGAGAGAGAGCCAGAGCCAGAGAGAGAGAGAGAGAGCCAGAGAGAAAGAGAGAGCCAGAGAGAAAGAGAGAGCCAGAGAGAAAGAGAGAGCCAGAGAGAGAGAGAGCCAGAGAGAGAGAGAGAGCCAGAGAGAGAGCCAGAGAGAGAGAGCTGGAGGCTGGAGCTACACGTCCAGCACCAATCCCCTGCCAATAGAGGGGGGCTGGAGCTTGAGGTCCAGCACCATCCCCCTGCCAGTAGAGGGGTGGCTGAAGCTACTGGTCCGACATCAACCCCTCTGCCGTTAGAGGGGGCTGGAGCTACAGGTCCATGACCAACCCCCTGCCAGTAGAGGGGGGCTGGAGCTTCAGGTCCAGCACCAACCCTTAGTCAGTAGAGGGGGGCTGGAGCTACAGGTCCAGCACCAACCCCCTGCCAGTAGAGGGGGGCTGGAGCTACAGGTTCAGCACCAACCCCCTGCCAGTCGAAGGGGGCTGGAGCTACAGGTCCAGCACCAACCCCCTGCCAGTAGAGAGGGGCTGGAGCTACAGGTCCAGCACCAACCACCAGCCAGTAGAGGGGGGCTAGAGCTACAGGTCCAGCACCAACCCCCTGCCAGTAGAGTAGGGCTGGAGCTACAGGTCCAGCACCAACCCCCTGCCAGTACAGGGGGTTGGAGCTACAGGTCCAGCACCAATCCACTGCCAGTAGAGGGGAGCTGGAGCTACAGGTCCAGCACCAACCCTCTGCCAGTAGAGGGGGGCTGGAGCTTCAGGTCCAGCACTATCCCCCCTGACAGTAGAGGGGGGGGGGGCTGGAGCTACAGGTCCAGCACCAACCCCCTGCCAGTAGACGGGAGCTGGAGCTACAGATCCAGCACCAACCCTCTGTCAGTAGTGTGGGGCTGGAGCTACAGGTCCAGCATCAACCCTCTGCCAGTAGAGGGGGGCTGGAGCTTCAGGTCCAGCACCAACCCACTGCCAGTAGAGGGGGGGGGGGGGCTGGAGCTACAGGTCCAGCACCAACCCTCTGTCAGTAGAGGGGGGCTGGAGCTTCAGGTCCAGCACCAACCCCCTGCCAGAAGAGGGAGGCTGAACCTACAGGTCCAGCACCAACCCTCTGCCAGTAGAGGGGGGCTGGAACTAAAGGTCCAGCACCAACTTCCTGCCAGTAGAGTAGGGCTGGAGCTACAAGTCCAGCACCAACCCTCTGCCAGTAGAGGGAGTTGGAGCTACAGGTCCAGCACCATCCCCCCTGCCAGTAGAGAGGGGCTGGAGCTTCAGGTCCAGCACCAACTTCCTGCCAGTAGAGTAGGGCTGCAGCTACAGGTCCAGCACCAATCCCCTGCCAGTAGTGGGGGGGGGGGCTGGAGCTACAGGTCCAGCACCAATCCCCTGCCAGTAGAGGGGGGGGGGTTATGGAGCTTTAGGTCCAGCACTCACCCCCTGCCAGTAGAGGGGGGCTGGAGCTACAGGTCCAGCACCAACCCCCTGCCAGTTGAGGGGGGCTGGAGCTACAGGTCCAGCACCAACCCCCTGCCAGTAGGAGACGGCTGGAGCTACAGGTCCAGCACCATCCCCATGCCAGTAGAGGGGGGCCGGAGCTACAGGTCCAGCACCAACCCCCAGCCAGTAGAGGGGGGCTGGAGCTACAGGTCCAGCACCATCCCCCTGCCAGTAGAGGGGGGCTGGAGCTACAGGTCCAGCACCAACCCCCTGCCAGTAGGAAACGGCTGGAGCTACAGATCCAGCACCAACCCCACTGCTAGTAGAGGTGGGCTGGAGCTACAGGTCCAGCACCAACCCCGTGCCAGTAGAGGGGGGGGGGCTGGAGCTACAGGTCCAGCACCAACCCCCTGCTAGTAGAGGGAGGCTGGAGCTACACGTCTAGCACCAATCCCCTGCCAATAGAGGGGGGCTGGAGCTTGAGGTCCAGCACCATCCCCCTGCCAGTAGAGGGGTGGCTTAAGCTACTGGTCCGACATCAACCCCTCTGCCGTTAGAGGGGGCTGGAGCTACAGGTCCAGCACCAACCACCTGCCATTAGAGGGGGGCTGGAGCTTCAGGTCCAGCACCAACCCCCCTGCCAGTAGAGGGGGGGCTGGAGCTACAGGTCCAGAACCAACCCCCTGCCAGTATAGGGGTTGGGCTGGAGCTACAGGTCCAGAATCAACCCTCTGCCAGTAGAGGGGGGCTGGAGCTAGAGGTCCAGCACCAACCCCCTGCCAGTAGAGGGGAGGCTGGAGCTACAGGTCCAGCATCAACCCTCTGCCAGTAGAGGGGGCTGGAGCTACAGGTCCAGCACCAACCCTCTGCCAGTAGAGGGGGGCTGGAGCTACTGGTTCAACACCAACCCCCTGCCAGTAGAGGGGGGCTGGATTAAATACGTCCAGCACCTACCCCCTGCCAGTAGAGGAGGGCTGGAGCTACAAATCCAGCACCAACCCCCTGCCAGTAGAGGGCAGCTGGAGCTACAGGTCCAGCACCAACCCCTTGCCAGTAGAGAGGGGCTGGGGCTACAGGTCCAGCACCAAACCCCTGCCAGTAAAGGGGGGCTTGAGCTACAGGTCCAGCACCAACCCCCTGCCAGTAGAAAACGGCTGGAGCTACAGGTCCAGCACCAACCCCCTGCCAGTATAGGGGAAGCTGGAGCTACACGTCCAGCACCAAGCCCCTGCCAGTAGAGTGGGGCTGGAGCTTTAAGTCCAGCACCAACCCCCCTGCCAGTAGAGGGGGGGCTGGAGCTACAGGTCCAGAACCATCCCCCTGCCCGTATAGGGGAGCTGAAAGTACAGGTCCAGCATCAACCTTCCTGCCAGTAGAGTGGAGGGCTGGAGCTACATTTCCCACACCAACCCCCTGCCAGTATAGGGGGGGGCTGGAGCTACAGGTCCAGCACCAACCCTCTGCCAGTAGAGGGGGGCTGGAGCTACAGGTCCGGAATTAACCCACTGCCAGTAGAGAGGGGGGCAAGAACTACAGGTCCAGGACAAACCCCCTGCCAGTAGAGGTCCAGCACCAACCCCCTGCCAGTAGAGGGGAGGCTGGAGCTACAGGTCCAGCATCAACCCTCTGCCAGTAGAGGGGGGCTGGAGCTTCAGGTCCAGCACCAACCCACTGCCAGTAGAGGGGGGGCTGGAGCTACAGGTCCAGCACCAACCCTCTGTCAGTAGAGGGGGGCTGGAGCTACAGGTCCAGCACCAACCCCCTGCCAGTAGAGGGGGGGCTGGAGCTACAGGTCCAGCACCAACCCTCTGCCAGTAGAGGGGGGCTGGAGCTACAGGTCCAGCACCAACCCACTGCCAGAAGAGGGAGGCTGCACCTACAGGTCCAGCACCAACCCTCTGCCAGTAGAGGGGGGCTGGAACTAAAGGTCCAGCACCAACTTCCTGCCAGTAGAGTAGGGCTGGAGCTACAGGTCCAGCACCAACCCCCTGCCAGTAGAGGGAGTTGGAGCTACAGGTCCAGCACCAACCCACTGCCAGTAGAGGGGAGCTGGAGCTACAGGTCCAGCACCAACCCTCTGCCAGTAGAGGGGGGCTGGAGCTAAAGGTCCAGCACCATCCCCCCTGCCAGTAGAGGGGGGGCTGGAGCTTCAGGTCCAGCACCAACACCCTGCCAGTAGAGTAGGGCTGCAGCTACAGGTCCAGCACCAACCCCCTGCCAGTAGAGGGGGTTGGAGCTACAGTTCCAGCACCAACCCCTGCCAGTAGAGGGGGCTGAAGCTACAGGTCCAGCACCAACCCTCTGCCTGTAGAGGGGGGGGGGCTGGAACTACAGGTCCAGCACCAACCCCCTGCTAGTAGAGGGGGGGGGGCTGGAGCTACAGGTCCAGCACCAATCCCCTGCCAGTAGAGCGGGTGGGGGGGGGCTGGAGCTACTGGTCCAGCACCAATCCCCTGCCAGTAGAGGGGGGGGGGTTATGGAGCTTCAGATCCAGCACTCACCCCCTGCCAGGTGAAGGGGGCTGGAGCTACAGGTCCAGCACCAACCCCCTGCCAGTAGAGGGGGGCTGGAGCTACAGGTCCAGCACCAACCCCCTGCCAGTAGGAGACGGCTGGAGCTACAGGTCCAGCACCAACCCCCTGCCAGTAGAGGGGGGCTGGAGCTGCAGGTCCAGCACCAACCCCCTGCCAGTAGAGGGGGGCTGGAGCTACAGGTCCAGCACCAACCCCCTGCCAGTAGAGGGGGGCTGGAGCTACAGGTCCAGCACCATCCCCCTGCCAGTAGAGGGGGGCTGGAGCTACAGATCCAGCATCAACCCCACTGCTAGTATAGGTGGGCTAGAGCTACAGGTCCAGCACCAACCCCCTGCCAGTAGAGGGGGGGCTGGAGCTACAGGTCCAGCACCAACCCCGTGCTAGTAGAGGGAGGCTGGAGCTACACGTCCAGCACCAATCCCCTGCCAATAGAGGGGGGCTGGAGCTTGAGGTCCAGCACCATCCCCCTGCCAGTAGAGGGGTGGCTGAAGCTACTGGTCCGACATCAACCCCTCTGCCGTTAGAGGGGGCTGGAGCTACAGGTCCATGACCAACCCCCTGCCAGTAGAGGGGGGCTGGAGCTTCAGGTCCAGCACCAACCCTTAGTCAGTAGAGGGGGGCTGGAGCTACAGGTCCAGCACCAACCCCCTGCCAGTAGAGGGGGGCTGGAGCTACAGGTTCAGCACCAACCCCCTGCCAGTAGAAGGGGGCTGGAGCTACAGGTCCAGCACCAACCCCCTGCCAGTAGAGGGGGGCTGGAGCTACAGGTCCAACACCAACCACCAGCCAGTAGAGGGGGGCTAGAGCTACAGGTCCAGCACCAACCCCCTGCCAGTAGCGTAGGGCTG
Source organism: Procambarus clarkii (assembly GCF_020424385.1). Taxonomy (NCBI): domain Eukaryota; kingdom Metazoa; phylum Arthropoda; class Malacostraca; order Decapoda; family Cambaridae; genus Procambarus; species Procambarus clarkii. The sequence goes on along the minus strand of NW_025562535.1, from coordinate 2,561 downwards.
GAGCTACAGGTCCAGCACCAACCCCCTGCCAGTACAGGGGGTTGGAGCTACAGGTCCAGCACCAATCCACTGCCAGTAGAGGGAAGCTGGAGCTACAGGTCCAGCACCAACCCTCTGCCAGTAGAGGGGGGCTGGAGCTTCAGGTCCAGCACTATCCCCCCTGACAGTAGAGGGGGGGGGGCTGGAGCTACAGGTCCGGCACCAACCCCCTGCCAGTAGACGGGAGCTGGAGCTACAGATCCAGCACCAACCCTCTGTCAGTAGTGTGGGGCTGGAGCTACAGGTCCAGTACCAACCCCCTGCCAGTAGAGGGGGGCTGGAGCTACAGGTCCAGCACCAACCCTCTGCCAGTAGAGGGGGGCTGGAGCTACAGGTCCAGCACCAACCCACTGCCAGTAGAGAGAGGCTGGACCTACAGGTCCAGCACCAACCCTCTGCCAGTAGAGGGGGGCTGTAGCTACAGGTCCAGCACCAACTTCCTGCCAGTAGAAGGGGGCTGGAGCTACAGGTCCAGCACCAACCCTCTGCCAGTAGAGTAGGGCTGGAGCTACAGGTCCAGCACCATCCCCCTGCCAGTAGAGGGGGTTGGACCTACAGTTCCAGCACCAACCCCTGCCAGTAGAGGGGGCTGAAGCTACAGGTCCAGCACCAACCCACTGCCAGCAGAGGGGAGCTGGAGCTACAGGTCCAGCACCAACCCTCTGCCAGTAGAGGGGGCTGGAGCTTCAGGTCCAGCACCAACCCCCTGCCAGTAGAGAGGGGCTGGAGCTACAGGTCCAGCACCAACGCTCTGTCAGTAGAGGGGGGCTGGAGCTACAGGTCCAGCACCAACCCCCTGCCAGTAGATGGGGGGCTGGAGCTACAGGTCCAGCACCAACCCCCTACTAGCAGAGGTGGGCTGGAGCTACAGGTCCAGCACCAAACCCCTGCCAGTAAAGTGGGGCTGGAGCTACAGGTCCAGCACCAACCCCCTGCCAGTAGAAAACGGCTGGAGCAACAGGTCCAGCACCAACCCCTTGCCAGTAGAGGAGGGCTGGAGCTACAGGTCCAGCACCAACCCCCTGCCAGTATAGGGGAAGCTGGAGCTACAGGTCCAGGACCAACCCCCTGCTAGTAGAGGGAGGCTAGAGCTACACGTCCAGCACCAACCCCCTGCCAGTATAGGGGGGCTGGAGCTACAGGTCCAGCACCAACCCCCTGCCAATAGAGGGGGGCTGGAGCTTCAGGGCCAGCACCAACCTCCTGCCAGTAGAGGGGGGGAGGGGCTGGAGCTACAGGTCCAACATCAACCCCCTGCCAGTAGAGGGGGGGCTGGAGCTACACCTCCAGCACTATGCCCCTGCCAGTACTGGGTGGCTGGAGCTACAGGTTCAGCACCAACCCCCTGCCAGTAGAGGGGAGGGATGGAGCTTCAGGTCCAGCACCCACCCCCTGCCAGTAGAGGGGGGGAGGCTGGAGCTACAGGTCCAGCACCAATCCCCTGCCAGTAGAGGGAGGCTGGAGCTACAGGTCCAGCACCAACCCCCTGCCAGTAGAGTAGGGCTGGAGCTACAGGTCCAGCACCAATCCACTGCCAGTAGAGGGGAGCTGGAGCTACAGGTCCAGCACCAACCCTCTGCCAGTAGAGGGGGGCTGGAGCTTCAGGTCCAGCACTATCCCCCCTGACAGTAGAGGGGGGGGGGGCTGGAGCTACAGGTCCAGCACCAACCCCCTGCCAGTAGACGGGAGCTGGAGCTACAGATCCAGCACCAACCCTCTGTCAGTAGTGTGGGGCTGGAGCTACAGGTCCAGTACCAACCCCCTGCCAGTAGAGGGGGGCTGGAGCTACAAGTCCAGCACCAACCCTCTGCCAGTAGAGGGGGGCTGGAGCTACAGGTCCAGCACCAACCCACTGCCAGTAGAGAGAGGCTGGACCTACAGGTCCAGCACCAACCCTCTGCCAGTAGAGGGGGCTGTAGCTACAGGTCCAGCACCAACTTCCTGCCAGTAGAAGGGGGCTGGAGCTACAGGTCCAGCACCAACCCTCTGCCAGTAGAGTAGGGCTGGAGCTACAGGTCCAGCACCATCCCCCTGCCAGTAGAGGGGGTTGGACCTACAGTTCCAGCACCAACCCCTGCCAGTAGAGGGGGCTGAAGCTACAGGTCCAGCACCAACCCACTGCCAGCAGAGGGGAGCTGGAGCTACAGGTCCAGCACCAACCCTCTGCCAGTAGAGGGGGCTGGAGCTTCAGGTCCAGCACCAACCCCCTGCCAGTAGAGGGGAGGGATGGAGCTTCAGGTCCAGCACCCACCCCCTGCCAGTAGAGGGGGGGAGGCTGGAGCTACAGGTCCAGCACCAATCCCCTGCCAGTAGAGGGAGGCTGGAGCTACAGGTCCAGCACCAACCCCCTACTAGTAGAGGTGGGCTGGAGGTACAGGTCCAGCACCAACCCCCTACTAGTAGAGGTGGGCTGGAGCTACAGGTCCAGCACCAAACCCCTGCCAGTAAAGTGGGGCTGGAGCTACAGGTCCAGCACCAACCCACTGCCAGTAGAAAACGGCTGGAGCTACAGGTCCAGCACC
>NW_025562532.1:0-19023 GCF_020424385.1 Procambarus clarkii | reverse complement strand
TATTGAATACTAGAATAGTATTCAATACTAGAATAGTATTCAATATTATTGAATAGTATTCAATACTAGATATATTATTGAATACTATAATAGTATTGAATACTATTCTAGTATTGAATACTATTCTAGAATTCTAGTATTGAATACTATTGAATAGTATTGAATACTATATTCTAGTATTGAATACTATTCTAGTATTGAATACTATTCTAGTATTGATATACTATTCTAGTATTGAATACTAGTATTCAATAGTATTTCTAATACTATTCTAGTATTGAATACTATTCTAGTATTGAATACTAGTATTGAATACTATTCTAGTATTGAATACTATTCTAGTATTGAATACTATTCTAGTATTGAATACTATTCTAGAATATATTCTAGTATTGAATACTAGAATATATGAATACTAGAATAGTATTCAATACTATTCTAGTATTCAATACTATTGAATAGTATTCAATACTATTCTAGTATTCAATACTAGAATAGTATTCAATACTAGAATAGTATTCAATACTAGAATATATTCAATAGTATTCAATACTAGAATAGTATTCAATACTATTCAATACTAGAATAGTATTCAATAGTATTCAATACTATTGAATAGTATTCAATACTATTACTAGAATAGTATTCAATACTAGAATAGTATTCAATACTAGAATAGTATTCAATACTATTGAATAGTATTGAATAATAGTATTCAAATACTATTCAATAGTATTCAATACTATTCTAATAGTATTCAATAATACTAGAATAGTATTCAATACTAATACTATTCTAGTATTCAATACTATTATTCAATACTAGAATAGTATTCAATACTATTCTAGTATTCAATACTATTGAATAGTATTCAATACTAGAATAGTATTCAATACTAATAGTATTCTATAGAATAGTATTCAATACTAATACTATTCTAGTATTCAATAGTATTCTACTAGAATAGTATTCAATACTAGAATAGTATTCAATACTAGAATAGTATTCAATACTAGAATAGTATTCTAATAGTATTGAAGTATTCAATACTAGAATAGTATTCAATACTAGATAGTATTCAATACTAGAATACTATTCAATAGTATATTCAATACTATTCTAGTATTCAATACTATTCTAGTATTCAATACTATTCTAGTATTCAATATTCTAGTATTGAATACTATTCTAGTATTGAATACTATTCTAGTATTCAATACTATTCTAGTATTGAATACTATTCTAGTATTACTATTCTAGTATAATACTATTCTAGTATTCTATACTATTCTAGTATTGAATACTATTCTAGTATTGAATACTATTCTAGTATTCAATACTATTCTAGTATTGAATACTATTCTAGTATTGAATACTATTCTAGTATTGAATACTATTCTAGTATTGAATACTATTCTAGTATTGAATACTATTCTAGTATTGAATACTATTCTAGTATTGAATATTCAATACTATTCTAGTATTGAATACTATTCTAGTATTGAATACTATTCTAGTATAATACTATTGAATACTATTCTAGTATTGAATACTATTCTAGTATTCAATACTATTCTATATTATACTCAAATACTATTCTATTCAGTATTACTATTCTAGTATTGAATACTATTCTAGTATTCAATACTATATTACTATTCTAGTATTCTAATACTAATAGTATTCTATAGTATTGAATACTATTCTAGAATAGTATTCAATAATACTATTCAATAGTATTCAATAATATATTCTAGTATTCAATAATTAGTATTCAATAGTATTCTAGTATTCAATATATTGAATAAATATTATTGAATACTATTCTAGTATTGAATACTATTCTAGTATTCAATAATATATTATTGAATACTAGAATAGTATTGAATACTATTCTAGTATTGAATACTAGAATAGTATTCAATACTAGTATTGAATAGTATTCAATACTATATTCTAGAATAGTATTCTAGTAGTATTCAATACTATTAGTATTGAATACTAGAATAGTATTCAATACTATTCAATAGTATTGAATAGTATTCAATAAGTATTGAATACTATTCTAGTATTGAATACTATTCTAGTATTCAATACTATTCTAGTATTGAATACTATTCTAGTATTGAATACTATTCTAGTATTGAATACTATTCTAGTATTGATTGAATACTATTCTAGTATTGAATACTATTCTAGTAGTATTGAATACTATTCTAGTATTGAATACTATTCTAGTATTGAATACTATTCTAGTATTGAATACTATTCTAGTATTGAATACTATTCTAGTATTCAATACTATTCTAGTATTCAATACTATTCTAGTATTCATTAATACTAGAATAGTATTCAATACTATTGAATAGTATTCAATACTATTGAATAGTATTCAATACTATTGAATACTATTCAATAGTATTGAATACTATTCAATATATTATATTCTAGTATTCAATAATATTGAATAGTATTGAATACTATTCTAGTATTGAATACTATTCTAGTATTAATACTATTCTAGTATTGAATACTATTATTAGTATTGAATAGTATTCAATACTATAGTATTCAATACTAGTATAGTATTGAATACTATTCTAGTATTCAATACTATTCTAGTATTCAATACTATTCTAGTATTCAATACTATTCTAGTATTGAATACTATTCTAGTATTCAATACTATTCTAGTATTGAATACTATTCTAATACTATTCTAGTATTTGAATACTAATACTATTCTAGTATTGAATAGTATATTCAATACTATTCTAGTATTGAATACTATTCTAGTATTGAATACTATTCTAGTATATGAATACTATTCTAGTATTGAATACTATTCTAGTATTCAATACTAATAATATTCTAGTATTCAATACTATTCAATAGTATTCAATAGTATTCTAGTACTGAATAGTATTCAATATTCAATACTAATAGTATTCAATACTATTCTAGTATTCAATACTATTCTAGTATTCAATACTATTCTAGTATTCAATACTATTCTAGTATTCAATACTATTCTAGTATTCAATATATTCTAGTATTCTAGTAATACTATATCTAGTATTTCAATACTATTATTGAATAGTATTCAATACTATTGATTGAATACTATTTGAATACTATTCAATAGTATTGAATACTATTGAATAGTATTCAATAGTATTGAGTATAATACTATTCTAGTATTCAATACTATTCTAGTATTCAATACTATTGTAATAGTATTCAATACTATTCTAGTATTGAATACTATTCTAGTATTGAATACTATTCTAGTATTCAATACTATTCTAGTATTGAATACTATTCTAGTATTGAATACTATTCTAGTATTCAATACTATTCAATAGTATTTGAATACTATTCTAGTATTGAATACTATTCTAGTATTCAATAGTATTCTAGTATTCAATATATATTGAATACTATTCTAGTATTACAATACTATTGAATAGTATTCAATATTACTATTCTAGTATTCTACTATTCTAGTATTGAATACTATTCTAGTATTGAATACTATTCTAGTATTAGAATACTATTCTAGTAGTATTGAATACTATTCTAGTATTGAATACTAATACTATAGTATTCAATACTATTACTATTCAATAGTATTCTATAGTATTGAATACTATTCTAGTATTCAATACTATTGAATAGTATTTGAATACTATTCTAGTATTCAATACTATTCTAGTATTGAATACTATTCTAGTATTCAATACTATTCTAGTATTCAATACTATTCTAGTAATACTATATTCAATACTATAGTATTGAATACTAGAATAGTATTCAATACTATTGAATTCAATAGTATTCAATAGTATTCAATATATTCAATACTAGAATAGTATTCAATATTATTGAATACTAGAATAGTATTGAATACTATTCAATAGTATTGAATACTATTCAAATAGTATTCAATAATATTGAATAGTATTCTAGTATTGAATAATATTGAATACTATTCTATATTCATACTATTGAATACTATTCAATAGTATTGAATACTATTCTAGTATTGAATACTATTCTAGTATTGAATACTATTCTAGTATTCAATACTATTCTAGTATTGAATACTATTCTAGTATTGAATACTATTCTAGTATTGAATACTATTCTAGTATTGAATACTATTCAATACTATTGAATAGTATTCAATATTAATACTAGAATAGTATTCAATACTATTGAATAGTATTCTAGTATTGAATACTAGAATAGTATTGAATACTAGAATAGTATTGAATACTAGAATAGTATTCAATACTAGAATAGTATTCAATACTAGAATAGTATTCAATAGTATTGAATAGTATTATTCAATACTAGAATAGTATTAGAATAGTATATTTCAATACTATTCAGTATTCAATACTAGAATAGTATTCAATACTAATAATAGTATTCAATACTAGAATAGTATTCAATACTATTCTATATTAATAGTATTCAATACTAGAATAGTATTCAATACTATTGAATAGTATTCAATACTATTGAATAGTATTCAATACTAGTATTTCAATACTATTGAATAGTATTCAATACTAGAATAGTATTCAATACTAGAATAGTATTCAATACTAGAATAGTATTCAATACTAGAGTATAGTATTCAATACTAGAATAGTATTCAATACTAGAATAGTATTGAATACTATTCTAGTATTCAATACTAGAATAGTATTCAATACTAGAATATTGAATACTAGAATAGTATTCAATACTAGAATAGTATTCAATACTAGAATAGTATTCTAATAGTATTCAATACTAGAATAGTATTTCAATACTAGTAGTATTCAATACTATAGTATTCTAGTATTAAATACTAATAGTATTCAATACTAGTATTCTAGTATTCAATACTATTACTATTCTAGTATAGTATTCAATACTAGAATAGTATTCAATAGTATTGAATACTATAGTATTCTAATATTGAATACTATTCTAGTATTGAATACTATATTGAATAGTATTCTAGTATTCTAGTATTCTAGTATTCAATACTATTCTAGTATTGAATACTATTCTAGTATTGAATACTATTCTAGTATTGAATACTATTCTAGTATTGAATACTATTCTAGTATTGAATACTATTCTAGTATTGAATACTATTCTAGTATTGAATACTATTCTAGTATTCAATACTATTCTAGTATTCAATACTATTCTATTCAATATTGAATACTATTCTAGTATTCAATACTATTCTAGTATTCAATACTATTCTAGTATTCAATATTATTGAATACTATTCTATATTGAATACAATACTATTCTAGTATTGAATACTATTCTAGTATTGAATACTATTCTAGTATTCAATACTATTCTAGTATTGAATACTATTCTAGTATTGTATATTCAGTATTCAATATTATATTGAATAGTATTCAATATTATTGAATAGTATTCAATAGTATTGAATACTAGAATAGTATTCAATACTATTCAATATATTGAATTAGTATATTGAATAGTATTGAATATATTGAATACTATTCTAGTATTCAATAATATTCTATATTGAATACTATTCTAGTATTGAATACTATTCTAGTATTCAATACTATTCTAGTATTGAATACTATTCTAGTATTGAATACTATTATTCTAGTATTTGAATACTATTCTAGTATTGAATACTATTCTAGTATTGAATACTATTCTAGTATTGAATACTATTCTAGTATTCAATACTATTCTAGTATTGAATACTATTCTAGTATTGAATACTATTCTAGTATTGAATACTATTCTAGTATTCAATACTATATTGAATACTATTCTATTATATTGAATACTATTCTAGTATTCAATAATATTGAATAATACTATTGAATAGTATTCAATACTAGAATAGTATTCAATACTATTGAATAGTATTCAATAATACTATTAGTATTCATAGTATTCAATATTATTCTAGTATTGAATACTATTCTAGTATTCAATAGTATTGAATACTATTCTAGTATTGAATACTATTCTAGTATAGTATATTGAATACTATTCTAGTATTGAATACTATTCTAGTATTCAATACTATTCTAGTATTTGAATACTAGAATAGTATTCAATACTATTATTCAATACTAGAATAGTATTCAATACTATAGTATTCAATACTAGTATTTCAATACTATTATTCAATACTAGTATTCAATACTATAGTATTGAATACTAGTATATTCAATACTAGTATTCATTCAATACTAGAATAGTATTCAATACTATTCTAGTATTCAATACTATTCTAGTATTGAATACTAGTATTTCAATACTATTCTAGTATTCAATACTATATCTAGTATTCAATACTAGAATAGTATTCAATACTATATTAGATTGATAGTATTCAATACTATATTGAATAGAATATTCTAAGTATTCAATAATATTGAATACTATTCTAGTATTCAATACTATAGTATTGAATACTATTCTAGTATTCAATACTATTATTGAATATATATTCAATACTATTCAATAGTATTGAATACTATAATAGTATTCAATACTATAGTATTGAATACTATTCTAGTATTGATATATATCTAGTATTGAATACTAGTAGTATTGAATACTATTCTAGTATTGATTACTAGTATTGAATACTATTCTAGTATTGAATACTATTCTAGTATTGAATACTATTCTAGTATTGAATACTATTCTAGTATTGAATACTATTCTAGTATTGAATACTATTCTAGTATTCAATACTAATCTAGTATTCAATAATATTGAATAGTATTCAATATTATTGAATACTAGAATAGTATTCAATACTACAATACTATTCAATATTATTCAATACTACATTAGTATTCAATATTATTGAATACTAATATTATATTGAATATTAGTATTAAATAATATTGAATACTATTATAGTATTAAATAGTATTGTAGTATTCAATAATATTGAATACTATTCTAGTATTGAATACTATTCTAGTATTGAATACTCTTCTAGTATTCAATGCTATTTTAGTATTGAATACTATTGTAGTATTCAATAATATTGAATACTATTCTAGTATTGAATAGTATTCTAGTATTGAATACTATTCTAGTATTCAATACTATTTTAGTATTGATTACTATTCTAGTATTGAATAATATTGAATACTAATCTAGTATTGAATAGTATTCTAGTATTCAATAATATTGAATACTATTCTAGTATTGAATAATATTGAATACTATTCTAGTATTGAATACTATTCTAGTATTGAATACTATTCTAGTATTGAATACTATTCTAGTATTGAATAATATTGAATACTATTCTAGTATTGAATACTATTCTAGTATTGAATACTATTCTAGTATTGAATACTATTCTAGTATTGAATACTAATCTAGTATTGAATACTATTCTAGTATTGAATACTATTCTAGTATTGAATACTATTCTAGTATTCAATACTAATCTAGTATTCAATAATATTGAATAGTATTCAATATTATTGAATACTAGAATAGTATTCAATATTATTGAATAGATTAGTATTCAATATTATTGAATACTAAAATAGTATTCAATAATATTGAATACTATTCTAGTATTGAATAATATTGAATACTATTCTATTATTGAATACTAGAATAGTATTGAATACTAATCTAGTATTGAATATTATTCTAGTATTGAACACTATTCTAGTATTGAATACTATTCTAGTATTGAATACTATTCTAGTATTGAATACTATTCTAGTATTGAATACTAGAATAGTATTGAATACTAGAATAGTATTCAATACTAGAATAGTATTGAATACTAGAATAGTATTGAATACTAGAATAGTATTCAATACTAGAATAGTATTCAATACTAGAATAGTATTCAATACTAGAATAGTATTCAATACTAGAATAGTATTCAATACTAGAATAGTATTCAATACTAGATTCAATAGTATTCAATACTAGTATTCATAGTATTCAATACTAGAATAGTATTCAATAGTATTCTACTAGAATAGTATTCAATACTAGAATAGTATTCAATACTAGAATAGTATTCAATACTAGTATTCAATAGTATTCAATACTATTCAATACTAATAGTATTCAATACTAGAATAGTATTCAATACTAGAATAGTATAATACTAGAATAGTATTCAATACTAGAATAGTATTCAATACTAGAATAGTATTCAATACTAGAATAGTATTCAATACTAGAATAGTATTCAATACTAGAATAGTATTCAATACTAGAATAGTATTCAATACTAGAATAGTATTCAATACTAGAATAGTATTCAATACTAGAATAGTATTCAATACTAGAATAGTATTCAATATTCTAGAATAGTATTGAATACTAGAATAGTATTCAATACTAGATTCATAGTATTCAATACTAGAATAGTATTCAATACTATAGTATTCAATACTAGAATAGTATTTCAATACTATTATTGAATAGTATTCAATATTCTACTAGAATAGTATTCAATAGTATTCAATACTATTCTAGTATTCAATACTATTGAATAGTATTCAATACTATTCTAGTATTCAATACTATTCTAGTATTGAATACTATTCTAGTATTCAATACTATTCTAGTATTCTAGTATACTATTCTAGTATTGAATACTATTCTAGTATTGAATACTATTCTAGTATTGAATACTATTCTAGTATTGAATACTATTCTAGTATTGAATACTATTCTAGTATTGAATACTATTCTAGTATTGAATACTATTCTAGTATTGAATACTATTCTAGTATTGAATACTATTCTAGTATTCAATACTATTCTAGTATTCAATACTAGAATAGTATTCAATACTATAATAGTATTCAATACTATTCTAGTATTGAATACTATTCTAGTATTGAATACTATTCTAGTATTGAATACTATTCTAGTATTCAATACTATTCTAGTATTGAATACTATTATAGTATTCAATAATATTGAATAGTATTCAATATTATTGAATACTAGAATAGTATTCAATATTATTGAATAGATTAGTATTCAATATTATTGAATAGATTAGTATTCAATATTATTGAATACTATTCTAGTATTCAATAATATTGAATACTATTCTAGTATTGAATAATATTGAATACTATTCTATTATTGAATACTAGAATAGTATTGAATACTATTCTAGTATTGAATACTATTCTAGTATTGAATACTATTCTAGTATTGAATACTATTCTAGTATTGAATACTATTCTAGTATTGAATACTATTCTAGTATTGAATACTATTCTAGTATTGAATACTATTCTAGTATTGAATACTATTCTAGTATTGAATACTATTCTAGTATTCAATACTATTCTAGTATTGAATACTAGAATAGTATTCAATACTATTCTAGTATTGAATACTATTCTAGTATTGAATACTATTATAGTATTCAATAATATAGTATTCAATACTATTCAATATTTCAATACTATAATAGTATTGAATACTATTCTAGTATTGAATACTATATTGAATAGTATTCTAGTATTGAATACTATTCTAGTATTGTATTATTCTAGTATTGAATACTATTCTAGTATTCAATACTATTCTAGTATTCAATACTATTCTAGAATACTATTCTAGTATTCAATACTAGTATTATTCAATAGTATACTATTCTAGTATTGAATACTATTCTAGTATTGAATACTATTCTAGTATTGAATACTATTCTAGTATTAATATTATTGAATAGTATTCAATAGTATTGAATACTATTCTAGTATTGAATACTATTCTAGTATTCAATATTATATGAATACTATTCAAGTAATAATATTATTGAATACTATTCAATAATAGTATTCAATACTATAGTATTCAATATTAGAATAGTATATACTGAATAGTATTCAATACTATTCTATTGAATACTATTCAATAGTATTGAATACTATTCTAGTATTGAATACTATTCTAGTATTGAATACTATTCTAGTATTGAATACTATTCTAGTATTGAATACTATTCTAGTATTCAATAGTATAATACTATTCTAGTATTCAATACTATTCTAGTATTCAATACTATTCTAGTATTCAATACTATTCTAGTATTCAATACTATTACTATAGTATTGAATACTATTCTAGTATTCAATACTATTGAATACTATTATTCAATAGTATTGAATACTATTCTAGTATTCAATACTATTCTAGTATTCAATACTACTAGAATAGTATTGAATACTATTCTAGTATTGAATACTAATAGTATTGAATACTATTATTGAATACTATTCTAGTATTGAATACTATTCTAGTATTGAATACTATTCTAGTATTGAATACTATTCTAGTATTGAATACTATTCTAGTATTGAATACTATTCTAGTATTGAATACTATTCTAGTATTATTGAATACTATTCTAGTATTGAATACTATTCTAGTATTTGAATACTATTATTGAATAGTATTCAATACTATTGAATAGTATTCAATACTATTGAATAGTATTCAGTATTTGAATACTAGTATTGAATAGTATTGAATACTATTCTAGTATTCAATACTATTCTAGTATTCAATACTATTGAATAGTATTCAATACTATTCTAGTATTGAATACTATTCTAGTATTCTATACTATTCTAGTATTGAATACTATTCTAGTATTCAATACTATTCTAGTATTGAATACTATTCTATAATACTATTCTAGTATTGAATACTATTATTGAATATATTCAATAGTATTGAATACTAGAATATTCAATATTATTGAATACTAATAGTATTCAATAGTATTCAATACTATTCTAGTATTCAATACTATTCTAGTATTCTATTATTGAATAGTATTGAAATATTTGAATACTATATTGAATAGTATTCAATACTATTCAATAGTATTGAATAGTATTCAATAGAATAGTATTGAATACTATAGTATTCAATAGTATTTCAATACTAGAATAGTATTCAATACTATAGTCTAGTATTTCAATACTATTCTAGTATTAGAATACTATTTGAATAGTATTCAATAATAATAGTATTCTAGTATTGAATACTATTCAATAGTATTGAATACTATTCTAGTATTCAATAGTATTGAATAGTATTCAATACTTGAATACTATTCTAGTATTGAATACTATTCTAGTATTGAATACTATTCTAGTATTCAATACTATTATTCAATACTAGAATAGTATTCAATACTATTCTAGTATTCAATACTATTCTAGTATTCAATACTATTCTAGTATTATTGAATACTATTCTAGTATTGAATACTATTCTAGTATTCAATACTATTCTAGTATTCAATACTATATTGAATAGTATTCAATAATATTGAATACTATTCTATACTATTGAATAGTATTCAATAATACTATTCTATTGAATACTATTAGTATTCAATAATACTATTCAATAGTATTGAATACTATTCTAGTATTCAATACTATTCTAGTATTGAATATTATTCTAGTATTGAATACTATTCTAGTATTGAATACTATAGTATTCAATACTATTGAATAGTATTCAATACTATTCTAGTATTGAATACTATTCTAGTATTGAATACTATTCTAGTATTGAATACTATATTTGAATACTATTCTAGTATTGAATACTATTCTAGTATTGAATACTATTCTAGTATTGAATACTATTCTAGTATTGAATACTATTCTAGTATTGAATACTATTCTAGTATTGAATACTATTCTAGTATTCAATACTATTCTAGTATTCAATAATATTGAATAGTATTCAATATTATTGAATACTAGAATAGTATTCAATACTATTAGAATACTATTGAATAGTATTCAATACTATTGAATAGTATTCAATATTATAGTATTGAATACTATTCTAGTATTGAATACTATTGAATAGTATTCAATACTAGAATAGTATTCAATACTAGAATAGTATTCAATACTAGAATAGTATTCAATACTAGAATAGTATTCAATACTAGAATAGTATTCAATACTAGAATAGTATTCAATAATAGTATTCATAGTATTCAATATTAGAATAGTATTCAATACTATTCTAGTATTCAATACTATTCTAGTATTCAATACTAGAATAGTATTGAATACTAGAATAGTATTCAATACTATTCTAGTATTCAATACTATAATAGTATTCAATACTATTCTAGTATTCAATACTATTGAATAGTATTCAATACTAGAATAGTATTCAATACTATTGAATAGTATTCAATACTATATTGAATACTATTCAAGTATTCAATACTATTCAATAGTATTGAATACTATTCTAGTATTCAATACTATTGAATAGTATTCAATACTATTCAATAGTATTGAATACTATTCAATAATATATAGAATACTATTCTAGTATTCAATACTAGAATAGTATTCAATACTAGAATAGTATTCAATATTCAATACTATATTTCAATACTATTCTAGTATTCAATACTATTCTAGTATTGAATACTAGAATAGTATTGAATACTAGAATAGTATTGAATACTAGAATAGTATTCAATACTAGAATAGTATTCAATACTAGAATAGTATTCAATACTAGAATAGTATTCAATACTAGAATAGTATTCAATACTAGAATAGTATTCTAGAATAGTATTCAATACTAGAATAGTATTCAATACTAGAATAGTATTCAATACTAGAATAGTATTCAATACTAGAATAGTATTCAATACTAGAATAGTATTCAATACTAGAATAGTATTCAATACTAGAATAGTATTGAATACTAGAATAGTATTCAATACTAGTATATTGAATACTATTCTAGTATTCAACTATTCTAGTATTGAATACTACTAGTATTCAATACTATTCTATTTCTAGTATTCAATACTATTCTAGTATTAATCAACTATTCTAGTATTGAATACTATTCTAGTATTCAATACTATAGTATTGAATACTATTCTAGTATATTGAATACTATTCTAGTATTGTATTCAATACTATTCTAGTATTGAATACTATTCTAGTATTGAATACTATTCTAGTATTGAATACTATTCTAGTATTGAATAGTATTCTACTATTCTAGTATTGAATATATTCTATTTCTAGTATTGAATACTATTCTAGTATTGAATACTATTCTAGTATTGAATACTATTCTAGTATTCAATACTATTCTAGTATTCAATACTATTCTAGTATTCAATACTATTCTAGTATTGAATACTATTCTAGTATTCAATACTATTCTAGTATTCAATACTATTCTAGTATTCAATACTATTCTAGTATTCAATACTATTCAATAGTATTGAATACTATTCTAGTATATTCAATACTAAATAGTATTCTACTATTCTAGTATTGAATACTATTCTAGTATTCAATATTATTGAATACTATTCTAGTATTGAATACTATTCTAGTATTCAATACTATTCTAGTATTCAATACTATTCTAGTATTCAATACTATTCTAGTATTGAATACTATTCTAGTATTCAATACTATTCTAGTATTATTATTGAATACTATTCTAGTATTGAATACTATTCTAGTATTGAATACTATTCTAGTATTGAATACTATTCTAGTATTGAATACTATTCTAGTATTGAATACTATTCTAGTATTGAATACTATTCTAGTATTCAATACTATTCTAGTATTGAATACTATTCTAGTATTGAATACTATTCTAGTATTGAATACTATTCTAGTATTGAATACTATTCTAGTATTCAATACTATTTCTAGTATTGAATACTATTCTAGTATTCAATACTATTCTAGTATTCAATACTATTCTAGTATTGAATAGTATTCTAGTATTGAATACTATTCAATAATATTGAATACTATTCTAGTATTCAATAATATTGAATAGTATTCAATACTATTGAATAGTATTCAATACTATTCAATAGTATTGAATACTATTCTAGTATTGAATACTATTCTAGTATTCAATAGTATTCAATACTATTCTAGTATTGAATACTATTCTAGTATTGAATACTATTCTAGTATTGAATACTATTCTAGTATTGAATACTATTCTAGTATTTCAATACTATAGTATTCAATACTATTCTAGTATTCAATACTATTCTAGTATTTCAATATTATTGAATACTATTCTAGTATTCAATACTATTCTAGTATTGAATACTATTCAATAGTATTCAATACTATTGAATAGTAATAGTATTGAATAGTATTCAATAGTATTGAATACTATTCTAGTATTGAATACTATTCTAGAAATACTATTCTAGTATTCAATACTATTAGAATACTAGTATTGAATACTATTGAATAGTATTCTATTCAATATTGAATAGTATTCTAGTATTGAATACTATTCTAGTATTCAATACTATTCTAGTATTCATACTATTCTAGTATTGAATACTATTCTAGTATTGAATACTATTCAATAGTATTGAATACTATTCTAGTATTCAATAATATTGAATAGAATCTAGTATTGAATACTATTCTAGTATTCAATACTAGTATTCAATAGTATTCTATATTATATTCTAGTATTCTATACTATTGAATACTATTCTAGTATTGAATACTATTCTAGTATTCAATACTATAATACTATTCTAGTATTGAATACTATTGAATAGTATTCAATAGAATAGTATTGAATAGTATTCAATAGTATTCAATAGTATTCAATAATACTAGAATAGTATTCAAGTATTCAATAGTATTCAATATTCAATAGTATTGAATACTATTCAATATATATAGAATAGTATTCAATAGTATTGAATACTAGAATAGTATTCAATACTAATAGTATTCTAGTATTCAATACTATTGAATATTCAATACTATATATTATTGAATACTATTCAATAGTATTGAATACTATTCTAGTATTGAATAGTATTCTATACTATTCTAGTATTGAATACTATTCTAGTATTGAATACTATTCTAGTATTGAATACTATTCTAGTATTGAATACTATTGAATAGTATTGAATACTATTCTAGTATTGAATAGTATTCTATATTCTAGTATTCAATATTATTCTATACTATTCTAGTATTCAATACTATTCTAGTATTGAATACTATTCTAGTATTCAATACTATTCTAGTATTCAATACTATTCTAGTATTCAATACTAGTAGTATTCAATATTCAATAGTATTCAATACTAGAATATTGAATACTATTCTAGTATTGAATACTAGAATAGTATTCAATACTAGAATAGTATTCAATACTAGAATAGTATTCAATACTATTATTCAATAGTATTCTAAATAGTATTGAATACTATTCTAGTATTCAATACTATTCTAGTATTCAATACTATTCTAGTATTACAATACTATTCTAGTATTCAATACTATTCTAGTATTCAATACTATTCTAGTATTCAATACTATTCTAGTATTGAATACTATTCTAGTATTGAATACTATTCTAGTATTGAATACTATTCTAGTATTAATACTATTCTAGTATTGAATACTATTTCAATACTATTCTAGTATTCAATAGTATTCAATACTATTCTAGTATTCAATACTATTCTAGTATTCAATACTATTCTAGTATTCAATACTATTCTAGTATTGAATACTATTCTAATACTATTCTAGTATTGAATACTATTCTAGTATTGAATACTATTCTAGTATTGAATATTGAATACTATTCTAGTATTGAATAGTATTCTAGTATTACTATTCTAATACTATTCTAGTATAATACTATTCTATTTGAATACTATTCTAGTATTGAATACTATTCTAGTATTGAATACTATTCTAGTATTGAATACTATTCTAGTATTGAATACTATTCTAGTATTTGAATACTATTCTAGTATTGAATACTATTCTAGTATTGAATACTATTCTAGTATTGAATACTATTCTAGTATTGAATACTATTCTAGTATTGAATACTATTCTAGTATTCAATACTATTAGTATTCAATACTAGAATAGTATTGAATACTAGAATAGTATTCAATACTATTATTGAATAGTATTCAATACTATTGAATAGTATTCAATACTATATTGAATAGTATTCTATATTAATACTATTCAATAATACTATTCTAGTATTCAATACTATTCTAGTATTCAATACTATTAATAGTATTCAATACTATTGAATAGTATTCAATACTATTCAATAGTATTGAATACTATTCTAGTATTCAATACTATTCTAGTATTCAATACTATTCTAGTATTCAATACTATTCTAGTATTCAATAGTATTTCAATACTATAGTATTGAATACTATTCTAGTATTGAATACTATTCTAGTATTCAATACTATTCTAGTATTGAATACTATTCTAGTATTGAATACTATTCTAGTATTCAATACTATTCTAGTATTCAATACTATTCTAGTATTGAATACTAGAATTATTCTAGTATTCAATACTATTCTAGTAATACTATTCTAGTATTCTAATACTATTCTAGTATTACTAATACTATTCTAGTATTGAATACTATTCTAGTATTCAATAGTATTCAATACTATTCTAGTATTCAATACTATTCTAGTATTCAATACTATTCTAGTATTGAATACTAGTATTGAATAGTATTCAATACTATAAATAGTATTCAATACTATTGAATACTAATAGTATTCAATAATACTATTCTAGTATTCAATACTATTCTAGTATTCAATACTATAATACTATAATAGTATTGAATACTATTCTAGTATTCAATACTATTCTAGTATTCAATATATTAGAATACTAGTATTGAATAATTCTAGTATTGAATACTATTCTAGTATTCAATACTATTATTCTAGTATTCAATACTATTTGAATAGTATTCAATACTATTCTAGTATTCAATACTATTCTAGTATTCAATACTATTCTAGTATTGAATACTATTCTAGTATTCAATACTATTGAATAGTATTCAATATATTCTATATTATTCTAGTATTCTAAATAGTATTGAATACTATTCTAGTATTGAATACTATTCTAGTATTGAATACTATTCTAGTATTGAA
Organism: Procambarus clarkii; assembly: GCF_020424385.1. Classification (NCBI taxonomy): domain Eukaryota; kingdom Metazoa; phylum Arthropoda; class Malacostraca; order Decapoda; family Cambaridae; genus Procambarus; species Procambarus clarkii. Next base: position 1,973 of record NW_025562532.1, on the reverse strand, counting down.
TACTATTCTAATACTATTCTAGTATTCAATACTATTCTAGTATATATTCAATACTATTCTAGTATTGAATACTATTCTAGTATTGAATACTATTCTAGTATTCAATACTATTGATTGATAGTATTCAATACTATTCTTGAATACTAGTATATTGAATACTATAGTATTGAATACTAGTATTGAATACTATTCAATATTGAATACTAGAATAGTATTCAATACTAGAATAGTATTGAATACTATTATAGTATTGAATACTATTCTAGTATTCAATACTATTCTAGTATTGAATAGTATTCAATACTATTCTAGTATTGAATAGTATTCAATAGTATTCAATATTAATACTATTCTAAATACTATTCTAGTATTCAATACTATTCTAGTATTGAATACTATTCTAGTATTCAATACTAGAATAGTATTGAATACTAGAATAGTATTCAATACTATAATAGTATTGAATACTATTCTAGTATTCAATACTATTGAATAGTATTCAATACTAGATTGAATAGTATTGAATACTATTCTAGTATTGAATACTATTCTAGTATTGAATACTATTCTAGTATTCAATACTATTCTAGTATTCAATACTATTGAATAGTATTGAATACTATAATAATACTATTCTAGTATTCAATACTAGAAATAGTATTCAATATATATAGTATTGAATACTATATTCAATAATATTGAATAGTATTCTAGTATTCAATACTATTGAATAGTATTATAGTATTCAATAATATTGAATACTATTCTAGTATTCAATAATATTGAATACTATTCAATATTATTGAATACTATAATAGTATTCAATAGTATAATAGTATTCAATACTATTCTAGTATTGAATACTATTCTAGTATTGAATACTATTCTAGTATTGAATACTATTCTAGTATTGAATACTATTCTAGTATTGAATACTATTCTAGTATTGAATACTATTCTAGTATTGAATACTATTCTAGTATTGAATACTATTCTAGTATTCAATACTAGAATAGTATTCAATACTATTAGTATTCAATACTATTCAATAGTATTCAATACTAGAATAGTATTGAATACTAGTAGTATTCAATACTAGAATAGTATTATTCAATACTAGAATAGTATTGAATACTAGAATAGTATTCAATACTAAATAGTATTCAATACTAGAATAGTATTCAATACTATTGAATAGTATTCAATAATAGATTAGTATTCAATACTATAGTATTGAATACTATTCTATAGTATTGAATACTATTCTAGTATTCAATACTATTCTAGTATTGAATACTATTCTAGTATTGAATACTATTCTAGTATTCAATACTATTCTATAGTATTGAATACTATTCTAGTATTGAATACTATTAGTATAGTATTGAATACTATTAGTATTCAATAGTATTGAATACTATTCTAGTATTGAATACTATTCAATATTATTGAATAGTATTTCAATACTATTCTAGTATTCAATACTATTCTAGTATAATAATATTGTATTTCTAGTATTCAATACTATTCTAGTATTCAATACTATTCTAGAATATTGTATTCATACTATTATTGAATACTAGTATTCAATACTATTCTAGTATTGAATACTATTCTAGTATTGAATACTATTCTAGTATTCAATACTATATTGAATACTAGTATTGAATACTATTCTAGTATTCAATACTATTCTAGTATTTGAATACTAGATTCTAGTATTGAATAGTATTCTATATTCTAGTATTGAATACTATTCAAGTATTGAATACTATTATTCAATAGTATTTCAATACTATTCAATAGTATTGAATACTATTCTAGTATTCAATACTATAGTATTCAATACTATTCTAGTATTATTCTAGTATTGAATACTATTCTAGTATTGAATACTATTCTAGTATTCAATACTATATTGAATATTCTATTCAATACTATTATATTGAATACTATTCTAGTATTCAATACTA
>NW_025562531.1:0-22500 GCF_020424385.1 Procambarus clarkii | reverse complement strand
TTCAGATTATTCTTAATGTTTCATAAATGACCCTTTAGACCACTATACGTGCTGTGTGAGATCTCGTCATCAGTATGACCCAGATTTTGCTAGTGGAAGCTAATAGATCAGCCATACATTTCATGTTCTCTCCTGAATCCATGTATGACACCTTCCTGTGGGGTGGGATATGTTGGATGAGCTGGTAGCTGTTTGTTTTTATCTACACTGTATAACATTTCATACACAATAGGGTAGCAGCACATTATTGTAATAAGCATAGATATATACAGCAAAAATAAACATTATACGAACCGAGTGAATTCGAACTGAAAGTGATTCAGTGCTTAGCTCACGAAAATCAGTGTTATTATTTTGAAAAAAATACTATTTTTTGTGGAAGCAGGTATTTTCTCTCCTGATTCCATGTATTACTAACCATCCTGTGAGATGGGAATATTAGATGAACTTATAGCAAGTTTTGTTTATTTACTCTTTGTAATCCATCATATAGACTTGGGTAACAGCACATTGCTGTGTATACCTAAGCTTGTTAATAAAGGACAAAACAAGTATGCTGCCATGGCATGCAAACCCTGGTTGACGAAATTCAAAACAAAACTAGAAAAGGTATTTATATAAAAAAAAACTGGTTCTTGAGCTAAAGGGACTGAGCTATGAAGGAAGAGTTGGACCTCATTATATTAGAAGAAAAATCTGGTAGGTATAATAAGGGTATACAAGGTACAAAGGGCAATTGAAAGAGATATAGAAACAACGGCCATATTAATGCCATAACTAAACTGGAAACATGGATCAGTTCACAGTAATCACATTATCGTGATACATCAATGAACACATCCACAGGACGGGATTTGTTACTTGATATATCACGATAATGTGATTTTTCTCTGCATTGAAAGATGGGCGTCAGAGGTAGAACTACTGGACGACATAACCAGAGTGCATGGGGGCGAAATGTGTGAAACCCTAGTTTGGCTTTAGTGTAAACCTCGGGAATCCAAGTGGGTGTAGTTGTACCCCAGATTACAATTCTTTTGACCATGTCGTGGAGCAGTCAACTAGAGCGTGCCGGGAACACCCAGCCCATGGGTTCGAACCTTCATCACGGCTCCTGTGGATTTGTTCATGGATCAGTAACAGATGTCTGGTTGTTTTCTGTCTGAAGTTTCGTAATTGAGGGGAATTAACTAAAGGACGTTTTCAATCATAAATCAACACGGTTTCCATGCCTAAACAAGGAAAAACAGCCCGTCCTCCAAACATCTCGTCATCCTCTAGGTTCTGTTGGCGATTATTTGTATTTGTAGTATGTGGGTGAAGCATTTACAGCGTTGTGGTTCGAACAAAATTAGTCAGTAAAGAACTCGTTCCGGAAGTGTTCGAGCGAAATCAGTTGCAAGTCGTGTAAACCGTTTTTTATTCATAAACAGGGGGTTTGGCAGGTGCATGGAATCACTTTTGGGTCTGTGTTTGGAGCTGCTGGATGTAAAGGACTTTGGTCGAGGACGGGTTGGGAAAAAGAGTGGATCTACAGCATTAAACCACTAAACTAAATGTTGGGGCTAAAGAGCCGATTCTCAACCTCATAAGCCAGTTGAGTCGAGTACAATTAGACGCGTACTTCATCCAAAACTTAAAGCTTTGCCAGCAGATGCACAACATTCGTTCCTGCACGGTACAAGCCTCTGATAAACTGTCTGTCCTAGGAACATAATTCATGCAATTTAAATCTGTTATATACAATACACTGAAGTCGTATCTTCATTAACCAAGTTCTGAGCCTTGAGCTGCATATTGAGAAGATAAAATCAGTGAAGACTGTGTGGTGGATAACTTTGGGTTTTTTAATTCCATTTACAAGTTTCCGTTTTGAAGAATATGCAATGCTGCGTGTCAGAAGCATTGTCTATGGTTCTATGATAACGATTCCAGTCTGCATTTATCTGTTGTCTACAAAGATAAAGGCAAACATTAACTGCATTCCTTCAACAGGAAGAACTGCTTTATTACTAACCCAATCATCGCATTTTCTATAATCCGTCTGTTAATATTGCTCCAAATAAATCACTGAGAAAGATTAATGAACTTTTTTTCCACGTTTCATGTATTCAGAATATATTATTGCTTCGCTCATTTTTAACCTCAAAATATTTTAATATGGCACAACAAATATTTTGTCTTAAATATTACGTTCATTGTAAAGAGCATCATTATAGGCATCTTAACAACGAATGAGGTTATGACTCGCTCTGTTAAGGGCCTGGAGTCATGGTTATTTATTAAATGTTTTCAGAATTTTATTTAATTGCCATTTAGCCTTTATAACAATCATCTGGGAACACATGCCACCAGGGATTTGAAGGCCTGTTCATTCACCCCGGGCCCCTTCATTCACCCCGGGCCCCTTCATTCACCCCGGGCCCCTTCATTCACCCCGGGCCCCTTCATTCACCCCGGCCCCCTTCATTCACCCCGGCCCCCTTCATTCACCCCGGCCACTTTGGAACCTGGTAGACAATGTGCGGTTTTTGGACAGTGTTCTATAGATTATCGATTTATTGTATTTTGACGGGGAGACATTTTAACTTATTAAAAAACTCCTTTCCGACCTTGATTGTAAAGAACAAATGTGACATAACCAAGCCGGCAAAGATGGATACCGTTCTGGTCTTTCTCTGCCCCCAGTGTTCGTCCTGTTTTACTCCAGACTTCCAGCTTCTTGTAGCTTTTCAGATGATCAGTGTTCACAACGCAGTTTGCACACCACTCAATGAAGATATTCCAAATAATCGCCTGTGCTGGGCAGGCCCATGAAGCAAGCAAACTGTACTACCTGATCAAACCAAACTATGAAAAAGTCGGCCTATTCCATCCCCGCCACCATCACAATCCAGTGAACATAGGCCCCATCCCCAGCCTTCCAAGCTTCATAAATCTTACACCGGGAGCTTCAGGTCAACGTCAGAGGGAAGCAGATCCCGGGCTCTGCTCAATGTGTACCTCACCTGCTGGGCATCAGAGGCATGTTAGACCAGATACTAGACGCAGCGGTGGTCGACAACCCTCCCATCCCCCGCTAGTTTAGATATGAATTATTAGACACCTTAGTTTAGGTATGTTACTGCAAGAAGATGACAGTTTTGTTACTACACGAAAACGGGTATGTCACTAAAGGAGGATTGTTTGTTACGGTGAAAAGTCTTAACAGACATGCTCAGTAACACATTAACAGTGTGACAGTCAATGATATTGTAGATACGTTTTGACAGTGTAGTTAATGCCTTTAGTGAAGTTATTACAAAACTGTAGGATTACCTTTTGTTTCTCTTTGTATGTACTGTTCTCTTACCAAGATTGTTAAACACAATGTTACAAAGCTATTCTAGCGTAGTATGTTATATAAACTATTAGTTTTATGTGCATGAAGTTGTTATATACCAAAAGTTACAATATAGAAACATTAACGATTTTGTTATCCAGGTTACGTTAAGTTAGGCTACGAGTATATTTAGCATAAAGACGAGTGCTTAGCGAATTTTTCTCGCTAAGCGTTCGTCTTGATGCTTAAATGATGGATAGTAATCCTAATTATTTACGATCAACGTTCCCTGGCTTATTCCCAATTTTTATATGATTTACTCGAGTCTCCATGTTACTTGGAATTTTTTTTTGTTCCAAACTACTACTATTGCAAGTTCAGTTATGCACCATTTCCCAAGTTTATTCTGGTAACCTAAAATCACCGACATGCAAACATTACTGGGCACAGAAGCCTTAGACATTTATGCCAGGATGTGCCTTTCTTCAATTATATCGGTGTATTATCTATCTACAACTTTCAGGCATCCATTATTTTGATCATTGACATAATATATACAAATAATTCTAAATAGATTGGATTGTTATAGACGCGTTTGCGCGCCTGCACGTTAGTTGCTGTGAAAGGGAACTTTTGTCCTGGGTTTGATACAACACATCAGTGTTAGGGGAAGAGATTATACGATGGTGTCATGTGTATTTTGAAAGTTGTGTCTTACGATGTTGCCTTGTAGAGAATAGTTTGAGGACTCTGTATTGTATGTTGAAGGAGGAGTGAAGAGTTTTATGGAGTCATGTAAGTTGTCTTCCGGTTCATTTAGTACATTGGCGGCTTGTCATTTGGTGAGCTGGCACCACTGACCCTAGGTCAGGTCGCCAGCGAGGCCGCCTCGCCCCTCCTCCAAGTTTACCCCTAAGGTAATATTGCCATGTGTAAGTGTACCTCTTGAGAGTATTGTATATCTGGGGCTTGTACCAAGCTATTCACTAAGCAAGGAAATGCGTAGTAGTTCTTTTCAAAGTGATGGTCGACTCAGAAGGCTGTGGTAACGAGTTCATAGTATTGATAATTGTTGATTTGGCATCACTGCAATGAGTCACCCTCAGCTCAGGTCAAGATGTTCTCTCAGTCAGCTGTAGATTGCCACATGCTCCATGTTTATTAATTCATTAATTTAGAGAATTTCATGTTACTATCAGTAATTTTATTCAATAACTACTTTGTTCATTTGCCCATGTAATTAACCATCATTTAAGTGTAAAGATTCAATCCCTTTAATTGGCCAAGTGCAGATGATTTAGCTTTGTTAAGGAACTATGTCAACTAGTTGGCAACCAGCCAAGGTCGGCCTGCTTGGGAGATGAACGAATTTGAGTAGTGTGGTTTTGGCGGCCAGGGCAGGAAGGTGGGACCACTACCCCAAGGAGGCCAGGGCAGGAAGGTGGGACCACTACCCCAAGGAGGCCAGGGGGAAGGTGGGACCACTACCCCAAGGAGGCCAGGGCAGGAAGGTGGGACCACTACCCCAAGGTGGCCAGGGGCAGGGCAGGAAGGTGGGACCACTACCCCAAGGAGGCCAGGGGCAGGGCAGGAAGGTGGGACCACTACCCCAAGGAGGCCAGGGGCACTACCCCAAGGAGGCCAGGGGCAGGAAGGTGGGACCACTACCCCAAGGAGGCCAGGGCAGGAAGGTGGGACCACTACCCCAAGGAGGCCAGGGCAGGAAGGTGGGACCACTACCCCAAGGAGGCCAGGGCAGGGCAGGAAGGTGGGACCACTACCCCAAGGAGGCCAGGGCAGGAAGGTGGGACCACTACCCCAAGGAGGCCAGGGCAGGGCAGGAAGGTGGGACCACTACCCCAAGGAGGCCAGGGCAGGAAGGTGGGACCACTACCCCAAGGAGGCCAGGGCAGGGCAGGAAGGTGGGACCACTACCCCAAGGAGGAAGGCCAGGGAGGCCAGGAAGGAAGGTGGGACCACTACCCCAAGGAGGCCAGGGCAGGAAGGTGGGACCACTACCCCAAGGAGGCCAGGGCAGGAAGGTGGGACCACTACCCCAAGGAGGCCAGAGCAGGAAGGTGGGACCACTACCCCAAGGAGGCCAGGGCAGGAAGGTGGGACCACTACCCCAAGGAGGCCAGGGGCAGGAAGGTGGGACCACTACCCCAAGGAGGCCAGGGGCAGGAAGGTGGGACCACTACCCCAAGGAGGCCAGGGGCAGGAAGGTGGGACCACTACCCCAAGGAGGCCAGGGGCAGGAAGGTGGGACCACTACCCCAAGGAGGCCAGGGGGCAGGAAGGTGGGACCACTACCCCAAGGAGGCCAGGGGCAGGAAGGTGGGACCACTACCCCAAGGAGGCCAGGGCAGGAAGGTGGGACCACTACCCCAAGGAGGCCAGGGCAGGAAGGTGGGACCACTACCCCAAGGAGGCCAGGGCAGGAAGGTGGGACCACTACCCCAAGGAGGCCAGGGCAGGAAGGTGGGACCACTACCCCAAGGAGGCCAGGGGCAGGAAGGTGGGACCACTACCCCAAGGAGGCCAGGGGCAGGAAGGTGGGACCACTACCCCAAGGAGGCCAGGGGCAGGAAGGTGGGACCACTACCCCAAGGAGGCCAGGGCAGGGCAGGAGGTGGGACCACTACCCCAAGGAGGCCAGGGCAGGAAGGTGGGACCACTACCCCAAGGAGGCCAGGGGCAGGAAGGTGGGACCACTACCCCAAGGAGGCCAGGGGCAGGAAGGTGGGACCACTACCCCAAGGAGGCCAGGGGCAGGAAGGTGGGACCACTACCCCAAGGAGGCCAGGGCAGGAAGGTGGGACCACTACCCCAAGGAGGCCAGGGCAGGAAGGTGGGACCACTACCCCAAGGAGGCCAGGGGCAGGAAGGTGGGACCACTACCCCAAGGAGGCCAGGGGCAGGAAGGTGGGACCACTACCCCAAGGAGGCCAGGGGCAGGAAGGTGGGACCACTACCCCAAGGAGGCCAGGGCAGGAAGGTGGGACCACTACCCCAAGGAGGCCAGGGCAGGAAGGTGGGACCACTACCCCAAGGAGGCCAGGGGCAGGAAGGTGGGACCACTACCCCAAGGAGGCCAGGGCAGGAAGGTGGGACCACTACCCCAAGGAAGGCCAGGGGCAGGAAGGTGGGACCACTACCCCAAGGAGGCCAGGGCAGGAAGGTGGGACCACTACCCCAAGGAGGCCAGGGGCAGGAAGGTGGGACCACTACCCCAAGGAGGCCAGGGCAGGAAGGTGGGACCACTACCCCAAGGAGGCCAGGGGCAGGAAGGTGGGACCACTACCCCAAGGAGGCCAGGCCAGGGGCAGGAAGGTGGGACCACTACCCCAAGGAGGCCAGGGGCAGGAAGGTGGGACCACTACCCCAAGGAGGCCAGGGGCAGGAAGGTGGGACCACTACCCCAAGGAGGCCAGGGGCAGGAAGGTGGGACCACTACCCCAAGGAGGCCAGGGGCAGGAAGGTGGGACCACTACCCCAAGGAGGCCAGGGGCAGGAAGGTGGGACCACTACCCCAAGGAGGCCAGGGGCAGGAAGGTGGGACCACTACCCCAAGGAGGCCAGGGCAGGAAGGTGGGACCACTACCCCAAGGAGGCCAGGGGCAGGAAGGTGGGACCACTACCCCAAGGAGGCCAGGGGCAGGAAGGTGGGACCACTACCCCAAGGAGGCCAGGGGCAGGAAGGTGGGACCACTACCCCAAGGAGGCCAGGGGCAGGAAGGTGGGACCACTACCCCAAGGAGGCCAGGGGCAGGAAGGTGGGACCACTACCCCAAGGAGGCCAGGGCAGGAAGGTGGGACCACTACCCCAAGGAGGCCAGGGCAGGAAGGTGGGACCACTACCCCAAGGAGGCCAGGGCAGGAAGGTGGGACCACTACCCCAAGGAGGCCAGGGGCAGGAAGGTGGGACCACTACCCCAAGGAGGCCAGGGGCAGGAAGGTGGGACCACTACCCCAAGGAGGCCAGGGGGAGGCAGGAAGGTGGGACCACTACCCCAAGGAGGCCAGGGCAGGAAGGTGGGACCACTACCCCAAGGAAGGTGGGGTGGGACCACTACCCCAAGGAGGCCACTACCCCAAGGGGCAGGCCAGGGGCAGGAAGGTGGGACCACTACCCCAAGGAGGCCAGGGGCAGGAAGGTGGGACCACTACCCCAAGGAGGCCAGGGGCAGGAAGGTGGGACCACTACCCCAAGGAGGCCAGGGGCAGGAAGGTGGGACCACTACCCCAAGGAGGCCAGGGGCAGGAAGGTGGGACCACTACCCCAAGGAGGCCAGGGGCAGGAAGGTGGGACCACTACCCCAAGGAGGCCAGGGCAGGAAGGTGGGACCACTACCCCAAGGAGGCCAGGGGCAGGAAGGTGGGACCACTACCCCAAGGAGGCCAGGGGCAGGAAGGTGGGACCACTACCCCAAGGAGGCCAGGGGCAGGAAGGTGGGACCACTACCCCAAGGAGGCCAGGGGCAGGAAGGTGGGACCACTACCCCAAGGAGGCCAGGGGCAGGAAGGTGGGACCACTACCCCAAGGAGGCCAGGGGCAGGAAGGTGGGACCACTACCCCAAGGAGGCCAGGGGCAGGAAGGTGGGACCACTACCCCAAGGAGGCCAGGGGCAGGAAGGTGGGACCACTACCCCAAGGAGGCCAGGGGCAGGAAGGTGGGACCACTACCCCAAGGAGGCCAGGGCAGGAAGGTGGGACCACTACCCCAAGGAGGCCAGGGGCAGGAAGGTGGGACCACTACCCCAAGGAGGCCAGGGGCAGGAAGGTGGGACCACTACCCCAAGGAGGCCAGGGGCAGGAAGGTGGGACCACTACCCCAAGGAGGCCAGGGCAGGAAGGTGGGACCACTACCCCAAGGAGGCCAGGGGCAGGAAGGTGGGACCACTACCCCAAGGAGGCCAGGGGCAGGAAGGTGGGACCACTACCCCAAGGAGGCCAGGGGCAGGAAGGTGGGACCACTACCCCAAGGAGGCCAGGGGCAGGAAGGTGGGACCACTACCCCAAGGAGGCCAGGGCAGGAAGGTGGGACCACTACCCCAAGGAGGCCAGGGGCAGGAAGGTGGGACCACTACCCCAAGGTGGCCAGGGGCAGGAAGGTGGGACCACTACCCCAAGGAGGCCAGGGGCAGGAAGGTGGGACCACTACCCCAAGGAGGCCAGGGCAGGAAGGTGGGACCACTACCCCAAGGAGGCCAGGGCAGGAAGGTGGGACCACTACCCCAAGGAGGCCAGGGGCAGGAAGGTGGGACCTACTACCCAGGGGCAGGAGGTGGGACCACTACCCCAAGGGCCAGGGCAGGAAGGTGGGACCACTACCCCAAGGAGGCCAGGGCAGGAAGGTGGGACCACTACCCCAAGGAGGCCAGGGCAGGAAGGTGGGACCAGGGGCCAGGAAGGTGGGACCACTACCCCAAGGAGGCCAGGGGCAGGAAGGTGGGACCACTACCCCAAGGAGGCCAGGGCAGGAAGGTGGGACCACTACCCCAAGGTGGCCAGGGGCAGGAAGGTGGGACCACTACCCCAAGGAGGCCAGGGGCAGGAAGGTGGGACCACTATCCCAAGGAGGCCAGGGGCAGGAAGGTGGGACCACTACCCCAAGGAGGGGCAGGAAGGTGGGACCACTACCCCAAGGAGGCCAGGGGCAGGAAGGTGGGACCACTACCCCAAGGAGGCCAGGGGCAGGAAGGTGGGACCACTACCCCAAGGAGGCCAGGGGCAGGAAGGTGGGACCACTACCCCAAGGAGGCCAGGGGCAGGAAGGTGGACCACTACCCCAGGAGGCCAGGGGCAGGAAGGTGGACCACTACCCCAGGAGGCCAGGGGCAGGAAGGTGGGACCACTACCCCAAGGAGGCCAGGGGGACAGGAGGCCAGGGGCAGGAAGGTGGGACCACTACCCCAAGGAGGCCAGGGGCAGGAAGGTGGGACCACTACCCCAAGGAGGCCAGGGGCAGGAAGGTGGGACCACTACCCCAAGGAGGCCAGGGGCAGGAAGGTGGGACCACTACCCCAAGGAGGCCAGGGGCAGGAAGGTGGGACCACTACCCCAAGGAGGCCAGGGGCAGGAAGGTGGGACCACTACCCCAAGGAGGCCAGGGGCAGGAAGGTGGGACCACTACCCCAAGGAGGCCAGGGGCAGGAAGGTGGGACCACTACCCCAAGGAGGCCAGGGGCAGGAAGGTGGGACCACTACCCCAAGGAGGCCAGGGGCAGGAAGGTGGGACCACTACCCCAAGGAGGCCAGGGCAGGAAGGTGGGACCACTACCCCAAGGAGGCCAGGGCAGGAAGGTGGGACCACTACCCCAAGGAGGCCAGGAAGGTGGGCAGGAAGGTGGGACCACTACCCCAAGGAGGCCAGGGCAGGAAGGTGGGACCACTACCCCAAGGAGGCCAGGGCAGGAAGGTGGGACCACTACCCCAAGGAGGCCAGGGGGCAGGAAGGTGGGACCACTACCCCAAGGAGGCCAGGGCAGGAAGGTGGGACCACTACCCCAAGGAGGCCAGGGCAGGAAGGTGGGACCACTACCCCAAGGAGGCCAGGGCAGGAAGGTGGGACCACTACCCCAAGGAGGCCAGGGCAGGAAGGTGGGACCACTACCCCAAGGAGGCCAGGGAAGGTGGGACCAGGAGGCCAGGGCAGGAAGGTGGGACCACTACCCCAAGGAGGCCAGGGGCAGGAAGGTGGGACCACTACCCCAAGGAGGCCAGGGCAGGAAGGTGGGACCACTACCCCAAGGAGGCCAGGGCAGGAAGGTGGGACCACTACCCCAAGGAGGCCAGGGGCAGGAAGGTGGGACCACTACCCCAAGGAGGCCAGGGGCAGGAAGGTGGGACCACTACCCCAAGGAGGCCAGGGGCAGGAAGGTGGAACCACTACCCCAAGGAGGCCAGGCAGGAAGGTGGGACCACTACCCCAAGGAGGCCAGGGGCAGGAAGGTGGGACCACTACCCCAAGGAGGCCAGGGCAGGAAGGTGGGACCACTACCCAAGGAGGCCAGGGGCAGGAGGTGGGACCACTACCCCAAGGAGGCCAGGGCAGGAAGGTGGGACCACTACCCCAAGGAGGCCAGGGGCAGGAAGGTGGGACCACTACCCCAAGGAGGCCAGGGGCAGGAAGGTGGGACCACTACCCCAAGGAGGCCAGGGCAGGAAGGTGGGACCACTACCCCAAGGAGGCCAGGGCAGGAAGGTGGGACCACTACCCCAAGGAGGCCAGGGGCAGGAAGGTGGGACCACTACCCCAAGGAGGCCAGGGGCAGGAAGGTGGGACCACTACCCCAAGGAGGCCAGGGGCAGGAAGGTGGGACCACTACCCCAAGGAGGCCAGGGGCAGGAAGGTGGGACCACTACCCCAAGGAGGCCAGGGCAGGAAGGTGGGACCACTACCCCAAGGAGGCCAGGGGCAGGAAGGTGGGACCACTACCCCAAGGAGGCCAGGGGCAGGAAGGTGGGACCACTACCCCAAGGAGGCCAGGGCAGGAAGGTGGGACCACTACCCCAAGGAGGCCAGGGCAGGAAGGTGGGACCACTACCCCAAGGAGGCCAGGGCAGGAAGGTGGGACCACTACCCCAAGGGCCAGAGCAGGAAGGTGGGACCACTACCCCAAGGAGGCCAGGGGCAGGAAGGTGGGACCACTACCCCAAGGAGGCCAGGGCAGGAAGGTGGGACCACTACCCCAAGGAGGCCAGGGCAGGAAGATGGGACCACTACCCCAAGGAGGCCAGGGCAGGAAGGTGGGACCACTACCCCAAGGAGGCCAGGGGCAGGAAGGTGGGACCACTACCCCAAGGAGGCCAGAACATCGGCTGAGAGTTTGGAGATATTTTAAGGTAAAGTCTTTTATTGAGTTATTAAAAATGGATTTTAATAAAACTGTACTAAGTGCCTCAAGCCAGGAATCATTAAGCTAGGAGTGTGTGGTATGGCTAGCCGTGGTATAACCAAGGGCTACATACGCTTCAAGGAGGAAGATTTCAACAAACAAGTTATGGAAAAGTTGGAAGGGAAATTAAAGGTAAAAGACATTGATGCAGAATTGCCAATTGTTAAATGAGAGGAAGAGGAAGCGCAGCTAAAAAAGATGAAGGAAGCTAGATCCAGATCTCGTGCAAATCCTGCAGAAACAAAAATCTTGTCGAGGTGGTCATTTTCCAAACAAGAAAAAGTTTTAGTTATGATATCATTTCAGAAGACATCGTCTCTTTTTTCAAATGCTTTTTTGTAATTTTTAATTACATAATTTAAATATTTGATGGGATATTAAACAAGTTTGAGCCAAGATTTAACATAATTTAGCTATACAAATATAATCTCAATTTTTGAAGCGGTTTTATAGAATGACAACTTTATTTAAATTATTTCCTTTGTTTCCCCTTTCAATTATCAGATTCTAAGGAAGTACAGATAATAATGTGGCACAAGAATAAATTATTAGTGTTGGGAAAAATTACATTTTACGTATAATTTAGGCATTAAATTTTTTTTCATAAAATAAAGTAGCCGTCACAACTGCAAGAAAAATGACAGGTTGGATAACAAAAACCTTTCACACCAGAGATGCTATACCGATGATACTTTTCATGACGCAAGTGCTCTTTATAGTGGAGTACTGCTGAACAATAACAGCCACTTTCAAAGCTGGATAAATTGCTGTCCTGGAGGGCGTGCAAAGGTCTTTTACTGCTAGAATCCAATCGGTAAAACATCTAAACTACTGGGACCGACTAAAGAGCCTAAATCTGTCTCTTGAGCCCAGGCGGGAGAGATACCTAATAATTTAAGAGTGGAAAATAGCGGATTCCAAACCTACACACAGAAATACCACCACACGAGACCAGAAGGCATGGCAGAATGTGCAGAATACCCACGTTGAAGAGCAGAGGTGCAATAGGTACTCAGAGAGAACTGCATCAACATCAGAGGCCCGAGACTGTTCAACACGCTTCCACTACACACAAGCGTCATAACTGGCCGACCCCTCATAGTGTTCAACAGAGAACTCGATAAGCACCTCATAAGGATACCTGATCAACCAGGCTGTGACTCTTACGTCAGGCTGCGAGCAGCCGCGTCCAACAGCCTGGTTGACCAGTCCAGCAACAAGGAGGCCTGGTCGACGACCGGGCCGTGGGGACGCTAAGCCCCGGAAACGCCTCAAGGTCAAGGTAGGATATGCTGCTCTTATTCTTTGATTATTTTATTAAATAGAAAGTGATTAATTTATTTTGTGTTAAGACAACCTCCCTTATATTATTTCTTAGTCCACGATCCTGATTTGTTTTATTTTGTAAATTTCATGTGGCGCCACCAAGCATCCTCATATAGTAATATATTCCCCTGATTGAGTAAGCCGTCTTAGCGTAAATTCGTCCCTCTCCTTCAGTAATTGGGGGATCGAGATTCTTGGAATTCCTGACAAATTAGACCATTCCTTAACAGTCAATTAGCTTAATTACATCAGGTTATAAAAAAAGGTGGTGGTGGCAGGGTTAAAAGTATTTGTAACTGGTAGCAACAGTGTATTCTTGTACCTGTGGCACTTGGTGATCAAACACCAAGTATTACAAGACATCACTGGGCTAAGGTTACAATAAATATAAATGGTGATCAACAGGCCGTTAACTAAGGTTCCATTACAGTTGAGAGAAAGAGGAACAAGTGGGTACGATTATTTTGTAGTAAAGTTACACTGCCAGTGAATACTTCACACAGTTACCATGAAACCTTATGGAGGACCCTAGGTCCTCCAAACCAGGCAGGACCTAGGGTCCCGACTCGGACCACAGGTCCGGTTTGGAGTGGAGACGGGTTCAACTAAAAATGTGCACACAGAAAAAGATTTCTACGTTCAGCAAACACTTACCGAGTGGTTAACTGAATGCCCGAGAACCCAATACTGGGTTGATGATGATTTATTTTTATATTTTTAAGATTGGGATTTATATTCAATAAACAGTTATTGAGTTGTAAACTGGATGGTTGAGCCACCCAATACATGGTTGACGATAATAGTATTTTACGATGGAAAAACCTTATCCTAAACTAAAAATGAGCTCACATGAAGCGATTTTCACTTACCGAGTTATTAACTGATTGCCTGAGCTATCCAAGACATAGTTGGTGATAGTAGTATTAATTTAAGAGGGAAAACTTTAAACTAAACTAAAATGAGCACACGTGAAGTAATTCCCACGTTCATTAAACACTAAGTTGTTAACTGAATGTCTGAGACATGCAATACATGGTTGATAGTAGTATTAATGACATTGATAATACGAGGTCTTGAACTAGATACTGACAGGGGAACAACAAAGCTGTGATATTGAAAAGAAACTGAACTGAATTTGAAAGTTGATTAATATATGTAATGTGAAGCCAAGCTACTGGAAAACAGTAAGCAAACTTTATTTGAAAAGAATATGAGAAGACTGAAAAGCTGGGCGTGAGAAAAATGGGTAAAAATAAGAAGTAATGATCTTCATAAACATAACATAACATATCCATGACCGTAATTAATAGTGTGAACTCTCTTGAACTATGCTCACCGTGAAATCTCGTCACTAAATATAACTTGTCACTCTGCGAAACAAATTATTGACTACAAGTGCGACAGTGAAAATAAAAATGTCCACTTATGTTTTGGAGTGCTATTTTAGTCAAGAAATACTGTAAAGGATGATTATTGACTAAAGAGAATTTCTCAGACTGCTGGTGTTTGATGTGATGAACTGCTTAAAGGAACCATATTTGCTAGAAAAAAAAATTGTGAAATAATGCGTGTTATATGTTTTGACTATCTAGCTAATAGCGTATTGCCTGGCTGATAATGAAATGTCACATTTTGTCTGACTCACTTAGCACAAGTGAAGAGAAAACATTGAAAAACTTGCAAAGGTTAAAACTGTGAAATCATATCTGTTATGTTAAGTTTTGACAAGCTGATTAATAGCATACTACTACTACATAATTGTCTTTTTTATGTTATGTTTACCTCGATAGCGTTGTAATGCTTGGAAATTGTATGTGTGGATCCCGTTTCCCTCTTACTGCACATAAATAATGATTGCTGTACAGTATTTTTTATGGAACATGACTTCTTATTCTTACCCCTTTTTAAAACTAGATGAAATAACCAAGCTATGTTTCCCTTCTCTCGCTCTCTCTCAATATGGATGTGGGTTGGTATGGGTTATTTGTGTGGACTCTGGAGATATGATCACTACATATAAGTTTCTCAAAGAAAATGATAAGCGATGTAAGGACCTTTTATTTAACACACACGACATCCGTGCAGTAGTGAGATTCCATTTGATGGCTGTGCACGTGTCAATGAATAAATAAAGTGCAAAGATGTTTCAGAGTGCTATTTTTAGTCAAAAAATGATACAAAATTGTGTTTATTGACTAGTGAGAGGCGCAACAAGAGAGCATGAGGTGTATGTCGTGATCACACAGTTAACAACAAATATTAGAATTTGTAGGTAGTGATCACGTCTCCCCCAACTCTTCTGTGCATATTTCACAAAGACATTCTTCCTAACTCACACTCTTAGTTCGTAGAGTAGTGACACACCTTTGTTTAAAATTGAATCTACAAAGCTTCACATTTACAAAAAATGGTATTTGGTCATCAGACAGAAAGATGATTTCCACGTTACGTTACATAACGATATAAAGTGTTACAAGAACTAAACAGACCTGCGGTAATATTTTATTTGTGTTTGGATGTAATGGCTAAACATGGTTCACATTTTCAATAATGTTATTTGATCATCGGACAGAAAGTTGATTTCCACATTACGTTACAAGTGTTACAGGGGCTAAAACTGGTAGACAGTAATATTTATATGGTAGGAGATGTAATGGAGATGGGCTAAGTCATACTTTCATTTAAAAAATGTTATTTTGGTCTGTAGAAATTTGATTTCCGTGTTACGTTACAATGTGTTACAGAGGCTAAAACTGGTAGACACCAATATTTATATGTTAAGAGATAAAATGGAGATGGACTAAGTCTCACTTTTCATTTCAAAATGACATTTTGGACTGCAGAAAGTTGATGATTTCCGCGTTACGTTATGTTACACTGTTACAGAGGGCTAAAACTGGCAAACAGTAATATTTATATGGTATGAGATGTAATGGAGATATTGTGTTTGGCTAAATGGGGTTCACATTTCAATAATGATATTCGGACAACAGACAAAGTTGATTTCCATGTTTCGTTACTAAGTGTCTCGCTCACATCTTCAGTATTGAAAGTTGAACATTGTGCGACATTGTCTTACTATGATATTACAAGTCTACTGTTGCGCACAGTGTAATACAGTCCTAATGGCATAAGACCAAGCTGAGGTTATTTATTAAAAAATGCTATTTGATCATCAGACAAAGAAGTTTTCCACTTTACTTAATGATATAATGCGATACAAGCATGTGCTAATATTTTATTTGTGTTTAGAATGTAAGGGCTATAGGAGATTGTCTAGACTTGCATACATTTTCAAATGTTATTTATTTAGGCAGCAGAAAGTTTATTTTCCCGCATTACACTGCATTGACTGTGTTACAAGAAATGAGCACTAATGCTGATGTGTGTTACAAGGTCTGCACAGCAATATTTGGTGTTGGATGAAGAGGGGGATGGAGATTGAGTAGACACGCATACATTTTCAAATGCTATTTATTTAGGCAGCAGAAAGTCTGTTTTCCCCCATTACTCTACATTGACTGTGTTACAAGAACTGAAAACAGACATAACCCAGAGCTATTTCACTATCAATTTAATTCGCTGGTTCCGTCAATTAAATTCACAATTGAGAACGAAGTGAATGGTGTTCTGCCTTTTTTAGACATCATGATTCATAGAAATGGTAGGAGTTTCAAATTCAATGTGTATAGGAAACCTACCAATGTGTGCTCGTATGTACATTTCTATTCAAATCATCATGTTCAGGTCAAGCGGGCAGTTTTTTCTGGTATGTTTCTCAGAGCACTGAGAGTTTGCAGTCCGGAATTTTTCGATGAAGAAATAGCAAATATATTTGAAATTGGGAAGAATTTAAAATACCCAAAATCGATCTTGGATCTTGCGTTTGGTCAAGCAAAAAGGACTTTCTACAAACAGACTACTAAGTCTAAACCAGAACTGAAAAATTCGTTGGCATTACCATATTCTGAGGGTCTAGTAAATCTTGCCCCAGCCCTGAAGAACCTTAATATTAATCTAGTGTTCAAAAATGATAATACAGTTAAGTCCATGTTAATTAAGAACTCGCCCTCGTCTGTAGCAGGTTGTGTGTATTCCATCCCTTGTAATGAGTGTGCATGTGTTTACATCGGCCAGACAGGTAAATCTCTTTCCTCGCGTTTAAAACAGCATTCATATGCTATTCGTACAGCCCAGCAATCCAGTGCATTGTATTTACATTCCAGTTTATGTAATCATTCTATCAACTTCACAGTGGCAAAATGTATTGTTAAAAGTAAGGATTTTGTTGAACGAAACGTGATCGAGTCTGCTCTGATCAAACATTGTAACAACAGCCTTAATGTGAGCCCCGGTATGTACAAGTTGGATCCCTATTTAAGCCTCAATATAGCACGTCAAAACAATATAGCAATCATTTAACACGTATGGCACTTGGAGATATTAATAGGAGCTGCCTTGTATGGGCCAATAGGCTTTCTGCAGTTACCTTCTTTCTTATAATTCCTCCACTTATTTTTGGTGGTCAGGTGATCTGCCCAGGCGGATATAAAGGTCTGATCAGCAATCTTATCTTCATTCTACTTTGCTCTGATGAAGGCGAATTAGCCGAAAACGCGTTAAGCATTTTCTATTTTTCACATGTGGTTATTCTGCATACTTGGATCAGTGTTTTTGTGATCATTGTTGCATATATTTTATATATATATATACATATATATATATATATATATATATATATATATATATATATATATATATATATATATATATATATATATATATATATATATATATATATACATATATATACATATATATATATATATATATATTTATAATATGACCGAAAAAGTAAGATTAATAATTCTAACACGAATTTTTCTCAATCTTTCGTACATTACGCTTCACTGTTGGAGGTAAATCAAAAATCAATTCTCCAAAATTCATTTTTTTCATTCAAAATTCATTCGAAGGACACTACAGCCGAATTAAAAGCAAAGGTCAACAAACTGATCGAAACTGTGAACGCCAAGAAATCCGGACTCCACCTGCCAAAGATCATTGGGGAATATAAACCTGGATATGCGTATGGAAATGTCAAGACGCACAAGCCTGGAAACCCACTTCGGCCAATCATTAGCCAGATACCCACACCCACGTACAGACTGGCGAAGCGACTCAACGGCCTGCCGACTCCTTATGTTCCTTGCGCCTTCAGCCTGAAGTCTCCAAAGGAATTTGTTGACTTACTGCGGGGCACACGGGCCACAGGGATAAGAGCCTCGTTGGACGTAGAATCGCTGTTTACCAACGTACCTGTGGACGAGACAATCGGAATGATAGCCGACAGAGTGTATCGTGATCCAGCCTGTACTCTTCTTGACATGCCAGAAAGTATTCTGAGGAAACTACTCCAAGCTTGTACTAAAGAGGCACCCTTCTTGAGCCCGGATGGGCACATGTATAAGCAAGTAGATGGGGTCGCCATGGGTTCTCCCCTAGGTGTCCTGTTTGCAAACTTCTACATGGGTACCATCGAGCAAAAAGTCTTAGTCGACATGAACTTGAAACCGGCCATATACTGCAGGAATGTTGACATTTTTACATAGGTACCTGATGTCAGACATCTGCAGGAGCTGAAGGAGGCATTTGAGCAGAGTTCCGTGCTGCGTTTCACTTACGAGATGGAAAAGGATGGGAAGCTGCCCTTTCTAGATGTAACAGTCATGGAAAAGGGCGGAGGTTTCCACACTGCAGTCTACACTAAGGAAACAAACATAGGAATGTGCCTAAATGCCAACAGCGACTGCCCAGACAGGTACAAGAGGAGTGTTGTTAACGCATATGTCGACCGTGCTCTCAGCCACAGCTCAGAATGGAAGCAAGTCGACGAAGAACTCTGTAGGGTAAGGCAGGTCCTAGTCAATAACGGCTTCTCCAATGGTTTCGTCGAAGACATCATAAGAAGGAAAGTGAAAAGCCATGCAACCTCTGAAGAGACAACTAACACAACACCTATACCCCCTATTAGACTATTTTACAGGAACTCTTTTCCACAGCTCATAAAACGGAGGAAAGGGTCCTGAAAGATATTGTTAATAGCAACGTTATCCCTACAGACAAAAATCAGAGGATACAACTGACGATTTACTATAAAACCAGAAAAACGGCCAGCCTACTCATGAGAAACTCTCCAGACACAAAACAGAACGCTTTAAAAGAGACTAACGTCGTCTATGCCTTCAAATGCCCACTTGGGGACTGTAAGCTCCAAAAAAACCAGTATATAGGCAAGACAACAACATCTCTTTCTAGGCGTTTAACGATGCATAAGCAACAGGGCTCCATTAAGGAACATATAATCTCTTCCCACAACCAAACCATCGCCAGAGAAATCCTAGTAAACAACACAGAAATCATCTATAGATACAGCGATAGCAGGCGGCTTGACGTTTGCGAGGCACTACACATCAAGAAGTCAACACCAGTAATCAACAGCCAATTATTGCACAACTATATTCTACCCACCTCAAGACTCCGCTCCAATATAGAAGCATCAAGAAATATGGACCAATAGGCTTTCTACAAACACTTCTATTCAATATCCATTGTTTCGTGTTCTGTCTTGTGTTGATGAAATTAATACCCTATTAATACTCTTGTTCTGTCTTGTGTTGATGAAATTAATACCCTATTAATACCACATTTTGTTGTCTTGTGTTAATGCCACATCACCCTTCCACCTCACTCAAATGTAGATATAAAATCGGAGATACGTAAGTTCTATTCAGTTGTGTATTTGTGAACTAAAGTCTTTGAAAATGTAATAAGTTTTACGAAACGCGCCCGTGTCGCGTCAGACTAGAAATAAAAATGAATTTTGGAGAATTGATTTTTGATTTACCTCCAACAGTGAAGCGTAATGTACGAAAGATTGAGAAAATTCGTGTTAGAATTATTAATCTTACTTTTTCGGTCATATTTAATAATATATGTCTACAGGAAAGACTGCTACCAAAATATACTAATATATATATATATATGTCGTACCTAGTAGCCAGAACTCACTTCTCAGCCTACTATGCAAGGCCCGATTTGCCTAATAAGCCAAGTTTTCATGAATTAATTGTTTTTCGACTACCTAACCTACCAACCTAACCTAACTTTTTCGGCTACCTAACCTAACCTATAAAGATATGTTAGGTTAGGTTAGGTAGGGTTGGTTAGGTTCGGTCATATATCTACGTTAATTTTAACTCCAATAAAAATAATTGACCTCATACATAATGAAATGGGTAGCTTTATCATTTCATAAGAAAAAAATTAGAGAAAATATATTAATTCAGGAAAACTTGGCTTATTAGGCAAATCGGGCCTTGCATAGTAGGCTGAGAAGTGCGTTCTGGCTACTAGGTACGACATTTATATATATATATATATATATATATATATATATATATATATATATATATATATATATATATATATATATATATATATATATATATATATATATATATAGTTTCATTGAATATGACTACATATTCTGTATTTATTATTTTCTGGTTTAGGGCTTCTATCCCTCTAACTATTTTCTTAGCATCAGGGCTTAATTGAAATAGGA
Source organism: Procambarus clarkii (assembly GCF_020424385.1). NCBI lineage: Eukaryota > Metazoa > Arthropoda > Malacostraca > Decapoda > Cambaridae > Procambarus > Procambarus clarkii. Next base: position 2,323 of record NW_025562531.1, on the reverse strand, counting down.
GTTCCCCAAAACTCATTTTCGTACTTTTAAGGTGAAGAAAAGAAGTGATTTACTATAGAGTGTATTACACTTTTTTGTATAATTTGCACGACGTTTCGAGCCTCCATGGTTCATTCTCAAGTGAACAGATCTTACAATACTAGTTGATTTTATACCCGCATTAGGTCAGGTGATAATACAATGAAGGTGAAAACACGGGGGGATACATAAGGGATAAACATAGGGGCTGCAGAAGGCTTATTAGCCCATACGAGGCATCTCCTATCTAAACACAAAGATTAATCCAGTGTAATTGGCCTGTTATGTTGGACATTGTCTTGTGTTGGCATCGATATGTTCTTGTCTTGTCCTTACTCTCAAGTAAGGACAAGTTTACTCTACCCACCATGAGAGTAAGGACAAGACAAGAACATATCGATGCCAACACAGAAGACAATGTCCAACATAACAGGCCAATTACACTGGATTAATCTTTGTGTTTAGATAGGTGATGCCTCGTATGGGCCAATAAGCCTTCTGCAGCCCCTATGTTTATCCCTTATGTATCCCCCCGTGTTTTCACCTTCATTGTATTATCACCTGACCTAATGCGGGTATAAAATCAACTAGTATTGTAAGATCTGTTCACTTTAGAATGAACCATGGAGGTTCGAAACGTCGTGCAAATTATACAAATAAGTGTAATACACTCTATAGTAAATCACTTCTTTTCTTCACCTTAAAAGTACGAAAATGAGTTTTGGAGAACTCCTATTTCAATTAAGCCCTGATGCTAAGAAAATAGTTAGAGGGATAGAAGCCCTAAACCAGAAAATAATACAGAATATGCGGTCATATTCAATGAAACATGTTTGAAAGAAAACCTGCTGCCAGTATACACCAATATATATATATATATATATATATTGTGTTTACCTCGTTTATGGCAGGCTGGGGAATTGTGAAGTGGGTAATTGAGGACTGGCAGCTGCATGGGAGGGGAGTGAGGGGCGGGTGGGACATATGACCACACCTTAATGTGTGAGGCTCAAAGACTACACACCAGTACAGTTCTCCTTTCTTAGCGGTTGTTACGAATCTCACTAGGATTCTGCCATTACTCTTGATTCTCATATTACTTTATTGTCTTGTTCTTTAATATAGCATCCAGTTGTATGATATAAGATTTTGTATGTTATATATATATATTATAGCATGCTGTAGTGTGCCTGAGTTACCTTATATTGTGTGATGCTTTTGGTGTTAATTTCTCATGTAGTTTCTCCGTTTGGGCAGTTGACCATATTTGGATATGGCCAGTGTAGGAACATTGTTGTCAATCGAGTGTTTATAGTTTTACCTTGATTTATTCCCATATTTGGTTTCCGTATTATTGTATGGAATGTTGTACCAGTGTTTACTACTCTTTAGTTTAACAATGTTTTGAATATTAGTGCTGCGTTTTATTATTAGAATTTCCACAATGTTTGTGTGGACGGTTAGTTGATTTTTTGGTAGACGCTTGGCCTGCGGACCAAGGCGTGGGCAGAAGCGTGGCGGCTGAAGGCGAGAGGAGTTGTGTTTTAAGTTAAGTCATTGGTCACTGTTATTTTAGCCCATATAAATGTTAATTATCTGGTCAGATGATTTGAGTATTACTATTGATTAATCCATGTTCTGGTGATATTGCTCATGTCTCAATAATTAATTTCATTCTATGATATTGCATGCTGAAGAATATTTCTGGCTATTATACATTTAAATATTGTTATGATTGTCCCCCTTAGCATAAATATATTGTTCTCCATTTTATGCAGTGATGTATATTTACCCCTAGACAGTTGTTGGCAAGGCCGATTTATTATCTTTTTTATTGCACTGCGGGGAGAAGAACCTTGTTTAGTCTCAAGGGTGGTAACAGCGGTATGTGGGATGCCTGCTGCTATGTGCCGGTGTGAGCTGTGTCAGGAGTATGGTACGCCGTATTGCTGTTACTCCCAGCAGTGTGGTGGTGGTGTTGGTATGTGGTATGTCCTGCTATGTGGATGGAGGGGGGGGGGGAGGGGAGGGCGTGACCGACTATGAAAGAGGTTGATGATGACATTCGCAACAGTTAGGCCTCAACCTTTGAAGAGGTAACCCATGTGGTCATGTGGTAGGTATGGCCCGCATATCCTTAGCGCTCTGGAAGCAGGGAGGGTACATAAAACTGTCATTATTTAAGAAAAAATAATGACTACTTTCACACACAAACCCACTGCCAGCTGTTACCTCCCTTTCCCCTCCTCCCTCATTCTCCCCTCCAATCTTAAGACCCTGGACTCTCACGCTCCCATCAACACTT
>NW_025562529.1:0-17160 GCF_020424385.1 Procambarus clarkii | reverse complement strand
TCACCTAGCTGTACTCACCTAATTGTGCTTCCGGGGGTGAGCTCTGGCTCTTTGGCCCCGCCTCTCAACTGTCAATCAACTCTTGTACAGGTTCCTGAGCCTACTGGGCTCTATCATATCTACACTTGAAACTGTGTATGAAATCAGCCTTCACCACATCACTGACTAATGCATTCCATTTGTCAACCACTCTGACACTAAAAAAGTTCTTTCCAATATCCCTGGCTCATTTGGGCACTCACTTTCCACCTGTGTTCCCTAGTGCGTGTGCCCCTTGTGTGAAATAGCCTGTCTTTATCTACCCTATCAATTCCTTTGAGAATCTTGTATGTGGTGATCATGTCCCCCCTTAATTCTTCTGTCTTCCAGCGACGTGAGGCTTAATTCCCGTAGTTTCTCCTAGTAGCTCATGCATACCACGAGAAAATAACTCGGCCTATTAAGCAAATCGGGCCTTGCATAGTAGGCCGAGAAGTGCGTTCTGGCTACTAGGTACGACATATGTTTATATATATATATATATATAATATATATATATATATATATATATATATATATATTATTAATATGACCGAAAAAGTAAGATTAATAATTCTAACACGAATTTCTCAATCTTTCGTACATTACGCTTCACTGTTGGAGGTAAATCAAAAATTAATTCTCCAAAATTCATTTTTATTTCTAGTCTGACGCGACACGGGCGCGTTTCGTAAAACTTATTACATTTTCAAAGACTTTAGTTCACAAATACACAACTGAATAGAACTTACGTATCTCAGATTTTATATCTACATTTGAGTGAGGTGGGAGGGGTGATGTGGCATTAACACAAGACAGAACAAGAGGGGATATTAATAGGGTATTAAAAGTATCAACACAAGACAGAACACAAACAATGGGTATTGAATAGAAGTGTTTGTAGAAAGCCTATTGGTCCATATTTCTTGATGCTTCTATATTGGAGCGGAGTCTTGAGGTGGGTAGAATATAGTTGTGCAATAATTGGCTGTTGATTGCTGGTGTTGACTTCTTGATGTGTAGTGCCTCGCAAACGTCAAGCCGCCTGCTATCGCTGTATCTATCGATGATTTCTGTGTTGTTTACTAGGATTTCTCTGGCAATGGTTTGGTTGTGGGAAGAGATTATATGTTCCTTAATGGAGCCCTGTTGCTTATGCATCGTTAAACGCCTAGAAAGAGATGTTGTTGTCTTGCCTATATACTGGGTTTTTTGGAGCTTACAGTCCCCAAGTGGGCATTTGAAGGCATAGACGACGTTAGTCTCTTTTAAAGCGTTCTGTTTTGTGTCTGGAGAGTTTCTCATGAGTAGGCTGGCCGTTTTTCTGGTTTTATAGTAAATCGTCAGTTGTATCCTCTGATTTTTGTCTGTAGGGATAACGTTTCTATTAACAATATCTTTCAGGACCCTTTCCTCCGTTTTATGAGCTGTGGAAAAGAAGTTCCTGTAAAATAGTTTAATAGGGGGTATAGGTGTTGTGTTAGTTGTCTCTTCAGAGGTTGCATGGCGTTTCACTTTCCTTCTTATGATGTCTTCGACGAAACCATTGGAGAAGCCGTTGTTGACTAGGACCTGCCTTACCCTACAGAGTTCTTCGTCGACTTGCTTCCATTCTGAGCTGTGGCTGAGAGCACGGTCGACATATGCGTTAGCAACACTCCTCTTGTACCTGTCTGGGCAGTCGCTGTTGGCATTTAGGCACATTCCTATGTTCGTTTCCTTAGTGTAGACTGCAGTGTGGAAACCTCCGCTCTTTTCCATGACTGTTACATCTAGAAAGGGCAGCTTCTCATCCTTTTCCATCTCGTAAGTGAAACGCAGCACGGAACTCTGCTCAAATGCCTCCTTCAGCTCCTGCAGATGTCTGACATCAGGTACCTGTGTAAAAAGCACCATACTGTCCCCCGTGCTCAAAGCGGCAGCTAAAAGCCTTCGTGAGAACAAGGAGATAGTTGTCAGGAGAGGTGACAAGTCGCCAATATATGTCATTCTTAAAAAAGACGAATATCTGGCGAAAATGAACATCATACCCTCTGACCAAACTAAGTTCCAAAGGGTAACGAAGGACACTACAGCCGAATTAAAAGCAAAGGTCAACAAACTGATCGAAACTGTGAACGCCAAGAAATCTGGACTCCACCTGCCAAAGATCATTGGGGAATATAAACCTGGATATGCGTATGGAAATGTCAAGACACACAAGCCTGGAAACCCACTTCGGCCAATCATTAGCCAGATACCCACACCCACGTACAGACTGGCGAAGCGACTCAACTGCCTGCTGACTCCTTATGTTCCCTGCGCCTTCAGCCTGAAGTCTCCAAAGGAATTTGTTGACTTACTGCGGGGCACACGGGCCACAGGGATAAGAGCCTCGTTGGACGTAGAATCGCTGTTTACCAACGTACCTGTGGACGAGACAATCGGGATGATAGCCGACAGAGTGTATCGTGATCCAGCCCGTACTCCTCTTGACATACCAGAAAATATTCTGAGGAAACTACTCCAAGCTTGTACTAAAGCGGCACCCTTCTTGAGCCCGGATGGGCACATGTATAAGCAAGTAGATGGGGTCGCCATGGGTTCTCCCCTAGGTATCCTGTTTGCAAACTTCTACATGGGTACCATCGAGCAAAAAGTCTTAGTCGACATGAACTTGAAACCGGCCATATACTGCAGGTATGTTGACGACATTTTTACACAGGTACCTGATGTCAGACATCTGCAGGAGCTGAAGGAGGCATTTGAGCAGAGTTCCGTGCTGCGTTTCACTTACGAGATGGAAAAGGATGGGAAGCTGCCCTTTCTAGATGTAACAGTCATGGAAAAGAGCGGAGGTTTCCACACTGCAGTCTACACTAAGGAAACGAACATAGGAATGTGCCTAAATGCCAACAGCGAGTGCCCAGACAGGTACAAGAGGAGTGTTGTTAACGCATATGTCGACCGTGCTCTCAGCCACAGCTCAGAATGGAAGCAAGTCGATGAAGAACTCTGTAGGGTAAAGCAGGTCCTAGTCAACAACGGCTTCTCCAATGGATTCGTCGAAGACATCATAAGAAGGAAAGTGAAAAGCCATGCAACCTCTGAAGAGACAACTAACACAACACCTATACCCCCTATTAGACTATTTTACAGGAACTTCTTTTCCACAGCTCATAAAACGGAGGAAAGGGTCCTGAAAGATATTGTTAATAGAAACGTTATCCCTACAGACAAAAATCAGAGGATACAACTGACGATTACTATAAAACCAGAAAAACGGCCAGCCTACTCATGAGAAACTCTCCAGACACAAAACAGAACGCTTTAAAAGAGACTAACGTCGTCTATGCCTTCAAATGCCTACTTGGGGACTGTAAGCTCCAAAAAACCCAGTATATAGGCAAGACAACAACATCTCTTTCTAGGCGTTTAACGATGCATAAGCAACAGGGCTCCATTAAGGAACATATAATCTCTTCCCACAACCAAACCATTGCCAGAGAAATCCTAGTAAACAACACAGAAATCATCGATAGATACAGCGATAGCAGGCGGCTTGACGTTTGCGAGGCACTACACATCAAGAAGTCAACACCAGCAATCAACAGCCAATTATTGCACAACTATATTCTACCCACCTCAAGACTCCGCTCCAATATAGAAGCATCAAGAAATATGGACCAATAGGCTTTCTACAAACACTTCTATTCAATACCCATTGTTTGTGTTCTGTCTTGTGTTGATACTTTTAATACCCTATTAATATCCCCTCTTGTTCTGTCTTGTGTTAATGCCACATCACCCCTCCCACCTCACTCAAATGTAGATATAAAATCTGAGATATGTAAGTTCTATTCAGTTGTGTATTTGTGAACTAAAGTCTTTGAAAATGTAATAAGTTTTACGAAACGCGCCCGTGTCGCGTCAGACTAGAAATAAAAATGAATTTTGGAGAATTAATTTTTGATTTACCTCCAACAGTGAAGCGTAATGTACGAAAGATTGAGAAAATTCGTGTTAGAATTATTAATCTTACTTTTTCGGTCATATTTAATAATATATGTCTACAGGAAAGACTGCTACCAAATATACTAATATATATATATATATATATATATATATATATATATATATATATATATATATATATATATATATATATATATATATATATATATATATATATATATATATAGTAAGTCAACAAATTTCTTTGGAGACTTCAGGCTGAAAGCACAGGGTACATAAGGAGTCAGCAAGCCGTTGAGTCGCTTAGCCAGTCTGTATGGGTGTGGGTATCTGGCTGATGATTGGCCAAAGTGGATTTCCAGGTTTGTGGGTCTTAACATTTCCATACGCATACCCAGGTTTGTATTCCCCAATAATCTTTGGCAGGTGGAATCCAGATTTCTTGGTGTTCACAGTTTCGATCAATCTGTTTACCTTCATTTTCAATTCGGCTGTAGTGTCCTTCGTTACCCTTTGGAATTTAGTTTGGTCAGAGAGTATGTGGTTCATTTTCGCCAAATATTCGTCTTTTTTAAGAATAACTTACATTGGCGACTTCTCACCTCTCCTGACGACTATCTCCTTGTTCTCCCGAAGGCTCTTAGCTGCCGTTTTGAGCTCGGGGGACAGTATGGTGCTTCTGTAGTTGCCACGAATCTTTCCTCCTTCTGCAATAAGTTCTGCTTGCAAGGTGTCTTTCGTGGTAACCTTCCTTTGCGTCTCGAGGTCGAATATGTCATCCAATAGGATCTCCAACTCCACTTTCCGGGCCATCTCACTTGGTTTGGACATAACGTGAGAATATATAACCAGATTTAGGAGAGTGATTTTGTCCTCAGTGAGGTTGATTCCAGCAAGGCTTAAAAAGCCATCTCTGGGTCGTGGAATCGCCATAGGTTCATTGTTGACTTACTGCGGGAAACACGGGCCACAGTGATAAGATCCTCGTTGGATGTAGAATCACTGTTTACCAACGTACTTGTGGATGAAACAATCGGCCTCCTGATATCGAAAATGCAATTGACGATTTACTATAAAACCAAGAAAACGGCCAACCTACTCATGAGAAACTCTCCAGACGCAAAACAGAACGCTTTAAAAGAGACCAACGTCGTCTATGCCTTCAAATGCTCACTTGGGAACTGTAAGCCCCAAAGACCTCTGTATATAGGCAAGGCAACAACGTCTCTTTCCAGGCGATTAACAATGCATAAACAACAGGGCTCCACAATGGAACATATTATCTCTTCTCACAACCAGACCATCACCAGGGAAATCTTAGCACACAACACAGAAATCATTGATAGATACAGCGATAGCAGGAGGCTCGACATCTGTGAGGCACTACACATCAAAAAGTCAACACTAGCAATCAACAGCCAATTAATGCACAACTATATTCTACCCACTTCAGGACTCCGAACCAATATAGAAGCATCAAGAATAAGTGGTAATGCTATAGGCCATTAGGCCTTCTGCAGTTACTTCCATTCTTATGTTTTTACACCCATTGGTTCGTGTTCTGTCTTGTGTAAATGTCAATCACTTCACCCAAAACTTTTATATCACCTCACCTAAATGCAAGTATAAGTATGGACGTGTTTACAGGTTACAGTTGTGTGTGTAAACTAAAGTCTTTGGAAATGTAATAAGTTATTACGAAACGCGTTCAAGCGTCGTGTCAGACTAGAAATAATTTTTTTTTAGAACTGATTTTTCAATTACCATCGACAGGGAAAAGAATCATAAGAAATATCGTGAAAATTCAGATTAGAATTATTAATCATACCTTTTCGGTCATATGTAACAACATATGTTAACAAGATAGACTGCTACCAATATATATATATATATATATATATATATATATATATATATATATATATATATATATATATATATATATATATATATATATATATATATATATATATATGCAGAATAACCACATATGAAAAATAGAAAATGCTTAACGCGTTTTCGGCTAATTCGCCTTCATCAGAGCAAAGTAGAATGATGAAGTATTCTACTTTGCTCTGATGAAGGCGAATTAGCCGAAAACGCGTTAAGCATTTTCTATTTTTCATATGTGGTTATTCTGCATACTTGGATCAGTGTTTTTGTGATCATTGTTGCATATATATATATATATATCACTAAGAACTCTTTGACCCGCATCTTATATATATATATATACCTTGCGAGGTATAACCAAGGAATATACCTTAAACTATTAAGGAATAACCGGGAAATACAGCTAACAAGCAACCACGAGAGCCGGCCCAAGAGCTACAAAGCAACCTCACTTAACAAGCAAACAGTAAAACCCATTATAATTACGCCCGTGTGACCTCGCCCGTGTGACCTCGCCCGTGTGACCTCGCCCGTGTGACCTCGCCCGTGTGACCTCGCCCGTGTGACCTCGCCCGTGTGACCTCGCCCGTGTGACCTCGCCCGTGTGACCTCGCCCGTGTGACCTCGCCCGTGTGGCCTCGAAGACATTCTAACCTCCCAAGTGATTCATATACAAATTTTAACGATAATTACACCTAAACGAATAGCGTCGATCTGGCTAAGAATTTCACATCCCCCGGGTGTAAGCGGAGATAATTGGCAGGGTGGAGTCAAGAATGACGCCAAGATCACAATATACTTAGACAAGGATGGCGGGACCCATTAGTCTAATTATTCATCTATGAGCTTCAGGTAATACTCCCATTCGTTCAAGAATCGTCTGGCGAGAGTCAGCTTTGTAGGTTCATTACTTAATTGGATGCCAGCTGTGTGTTCACGCCCGGGGTGCCAGAGCCCACTTCAGCAGCTGCAGCCCAATGTTATCTTGAGGTTATCTTGAGATGATTTCGGGGCTTTAGTGTCCTCGCGGCCCGGTCCTCGACCAGGCCTCCACCTCAAGGAAGCAGCCCGTGACAGCTGACTAACACCCAGGTACCTATTTTACTGCTAGGTAACAAGGGCCTAGGGTGAAAGAAACTCTGCCCATTGTTTCTCTCCGGCGCCTGGCATCGACCCCGGGACCACAGGATCACAAGTCCAGTGTGCTGTCCACTCGGCCGACCGGCACCCTTCTTCTAATGTCTTCCCTTAGGGGATAGAATTTGAAATTGAGTTTGATTTCTTCAGATTTGCTTTGATATTGACAGGGTCTGAAAGCTGTGCATTCCTTCACCACAGAAAATGTTCTTACAAAACCAAAAAATTTATCAAGAGATTGTATATAATACAGAATACAATATACGGAATAACAAACGGTATCCGATAGATTCACATACACCAAAATTTAACAGACAGCAAACACCAACGTTTACCCCCTGACTAACTGACATCACACACTCATAGTCTAACAGACACTATAGACTGACATACACTACAGATTCACAGAGTCACAGACACCAGACTAACATACGCCACAGACAAATAGACACCACAGACTAACATACACTACAGGCAAACAGACACCACAGACTAACATTCACCACAGGCAGACACCACACTAGTCACCACAGACTAACAGACACCACTGACTAGCATACACCACAGGCAGACACCACAGACTAACAGACACCACAGACTAGCATACACCACTAACAGACACCACAGACTAATATACACCACAGACAGACACGACAGACACCACAGACTAACAGACACCACAGACTAACAGATACCACAGACTAGCATACACCACAGACTAACAGACACCACATACACAACAAACAAACATACACCACAGACTAACAGTCACCACAGACAAACAGAAACCACAGACAAACAAGCACAACAGACAAACATACACCACAGAATAACAGGCACCACCCAAAAACTCTTGTATTAACAAACCTAAAGGTAACATTCGCAGAATAAAGGAGTTCGGTTGGCCTAAGCTTCAAACGTGTATATTAATTAAACTATTCATATTAGTATTATTTGCAGAGATTATATTTCCAGTTAAACTCATTGATTTATGTCACTATACACTACAAACATATTTAATAACGAAACGCTACGCGTACTAGTTGCTGTACAAGAATGTGAGAACTCTTGTATATATCAATAAAAAAATCGTAACTGTACCCGACCACGCTTTGCTGTGGCTCTGAGCCACAGCAACTCTCCTCTGCCTCCCCGTCCGTTCCACCATTTCCCCCTCCCCCATCACCTCGTCCTCCCCACCAACCCTCCCTCCCCGTCCCTTCGTCCTCCCAACCATCCCCCACTCTCTCGACCCCTCGTTCTCCCCACAATAATCCTCTCCCCCGTCCCCTCGTCCTCCCCACCATTCCCCACTCCCTCGTCTGATGTGTTCCCAAATGATCTGATGTTCCCCATAGGAAAAATGGGAACATCAAATGATCTGATGTTCCCCAAAGGAAAAATGGGAACATCAAATGATCTGATGTTCCCCATAGGAAAAATGGGAACATCAAATGATCTGATGTTCCCCATAAGAAAAATGGGAACATCAAATGATCTGATGTTCCCCATAAGAAAAATGGGAACATCAAATGATCTGATGTTCCCATCACTGAAAGAACAAGAACAAGAACAGTTAAAAAACGAAATGAAAACCAATTTATAAAAATAAAAATGGCAATGTTCATTTGTGCATAACCGCTAATCTCCGAAAGTTCTTCACCGATTGCTTTGAAATTTTCACACAACGTTCCATTCGCTTCCGAGCAGGTTTTTATATACATACTATATAGATGTCACGTCTATGACCGTAAAAAAAAACATGTTTTTTTTCTGAAATACTGTGTTTTTTATGTGTTTTTCATGTGAGGGAAATCTTCAAAACCTCTTTACTGATTGCTTTGAAATTTTGACACAACGTTGCATTTGAATAGGCGCGCATTTCCATGTATCAACTATATACATGCCTCACCTGTGACAGGAAAAAAAAATGTTTTTTTTAAAACAGTGCCATCTGTTGAACGTAAGAGCAACACACACTGTAATCTCTAAACGTTCTTCATCGATTGCTTTGAAATTTTGACACAACGTTGCATTCGAATAGGCGCATGTTTTTATATACCTACTATATAGATGCCACTCCTATAACAGGTAAAAACGTGTGTTTTGAAGAACAGCGCCATCTGTTGCACAAAATAGCAACATGTACGCTACACTAAATATGTCACGAATTCTAACTCAATGTTTCCGAATGCATTGATAAATTTTATTTTCATAGATTTTTATTTATTTTATTTTTTATTGAGTTATTTTGTGTGACATTGTGTTGGAATTGAGCTGTGTTGTTTACCATACTGTTAATTGCATTAGTATAAGTATAGATGCCACACCTGTGACAGGTAAAACTATGCTTTTCTTGAAAAACAGCGCCATCTGTTGCATGTAAGAGCAACACACATGCTATACTAAATATGTTACATTTCCATTTCAATGTTTCAGATTGCATTGATAAATTGAATTTTCATAGATTTTTATTTATTTTCATTTTGATTAAATTATTTTGTGTGAATTGCTTTGGAATTGAGCTGTGTTGTTTACCATAACATTCATTTCGTGTGTATAGTTTATTTTTTTATTTTTTCATATTTTCATATCATTTTTCAACTGTTTTTCTTATATTTCAGAGAGGGGAACATCAGATCATTTGATGTTCCCAATTTTCTGATGGAAACTGTTACGAATCTAGTATTGATTCTACCATGATTCATGATAATTATGCATAGCATATAATACTTTCCCTGTTCAATTCTATTATTAGTATGGTATCCAGTTTGTATGATATATTGATATGATTTTTGTATGATTTATTGCATGATATACATACATATTGTATATTGAATATGTATATGTATATAGTAGTGATATTGTATGATTTATATATTATTGTATGATGTATATTGTAGCATGCTGTAGTGTGCCTGAGTTGCATTAATTTTGATAGGCTTGTGCAAGTTATTTCTTGTTGGAGGGAGTTGGTGGCTTCTCCATGGGGGGGATGACCATATTTGGATGTGTCCAGTGTGCGGCCTGTTGTCAAGCTAGCGTTTATATTTCAACCTTGATTAATTCCTGTTATTGTTTGTAATTAAATTCTTGTGATTACTGTAACAGTATTATATACACGTAAGATTACTGATTATATTGCTCTTTGTACTACACTTTGTTAGCAGAGTTTTCACAAGAGTTCATGTGGATGCTAATTTGATGTTTTGGTAGGACGCCTGCCTTGCTGGCGGGATGCTAGGCAGTCGCGCGGGTGAGCTGTATGGGAGGAGACATGTTTTGGAGATAAGTCGGTGGATAGTTTTTTATTTTGCTTAATACTTAGTTAATTCTCTTGGTAAGACTATTTTGGCTACCCCATTTATTCATTCATGTGTTTAAGAGATTGTCTGAGCTCATTAAGGGATTTTATGATATTATTGCATGCTGAAGGATATTTCTGGCTTTTTATTATTTACCATTTATAATTTGATATGTTTTGTCACCCTTAAGTACAGTATATTGTTTTGCCCTTTTTAAAACAGTGTTTCTCTTATAATACCCTATTATATAGTACCATCCCCTAGACAAAACTTTAAGACGAGGCCGAAACATATATAGTTTGATCACTGCAAGCAAAGGAACCTTACCCAGACTTCAAGGGTTGTAACAGAAACATTAGACCATTTGGGAACACATCGGACGAGGGAGTGGGGAATGGTGGGGATGACGAGGGGACAAGGGAGAGGGTAATTGTGGGGAAGGACGAGGGAACGGGGGAGTTTGGGATGGTAGGGACGAGGGGATGGGGGAATGGAGAATGGTGGGAAGGACAAAGGGACAGAGGATTGGGGCACAGTGGAAAGGAGGAGGGGATTGTGGAGTGGGGAATGGTGGGGAGGACTGGGGAACAGGGAAGGTTGCTGTGGCTCAGCAACGCACATGCATTGCTGAGTCACAGCAACGTGGGGCCGGGAACTGCTAGTATATATCTATATAAATAAAAATGGAAATGTTCGTTTGTGCATAACCGCTAATCTCTGAAAGTTCTTAACCGATTGCTTTGAAATTTTCACACAACGTTCCATTCGCATCCGAGCAGGTTTTTATATACATACTATATAAATGTCACGTCTGTGATGGCAAAAAAAAACATGCTTTTTCTAAAATACTGTGTTTTTCATGTGAGGGAAATCTTCGAAACCTCTTTACCGATTGCTTTAAAATTTTGACACAACGTTGCATTCGAATAGGCGCGTCTTTTTATATATCTACTACATACATGCCTCGCCTGTGACAGGAAAAAACATGCTTTATTTAAAAAAACAGCGCCATCGTATGGTAGACAATGGATCGCAAAGCTCCTCTTTGCATTCTTTATGCACCCTGGCCAACACTTCATCCGGCCCTGGGGGTTTGTTTACTTTGAGTTTCATTATTTGTTTAATAACATCATCCCTGGTAACTATTAGATTAGGCAACCTGTCCTCGTCCCACACCCACGTAGACCTGTTCGGCTGAAGGAATAGAGTTAAGTTCTTCTTTAGTAAATACAGAGATAAAATTTTTATTAAAAATACTACGCATCTCTTCGTCATTTTCCGTTATATGACCTGTCTCGGTTTTTAATGGATCTATCCTTTCCCTAAACTTTGTTCGATATAACTGAAAAACCTTATAGGATTTGCCTTTGCCTGGCCTTCTATACGAACTTCATAGTTTCTTTTTGCCATCCTTATCCCTATTTTTAACATTTCTAACCAGTGGTACGAATTCTTGTTCTAAACTGTCTTCCCCATTCTTAATCCTTCTGTAGCCTGGTAACATGATATAAGTAGTATCTCCTGATTTAAGCGTAGGTTAAGACATATGAATGAATTAGGACGAATAGAAATAAATAGGAGCTGTCACGTGTCGTCCAGTGGGCTTTCTTCAGTTGTAATGTTTCTTATATTCTTATGGATCGACCAAAAGGCATTGTGTAGTTTCTCTAATTATTATGTTCTTGCATAACTTGTTGTACTTCCTCCAGCCGCCTACCTCAAACACTCCATCTCAGGTGGAAATCGGGGAATATAACAAATAGGTTTTGAATATAATAAAAAGCTTCTAGATGCGAGCTATATACACAGTATATCCTTCCAAGACCAAAGATCACATTCTTTCCAGAAAAATACCGTTTACAGTCTAGTGCCGCGAGTGCCGGGTGGCTTAATCTTCATCAATCAACCAATCAAGGTTCTGGAAACCTTTGATTACCACCAAAGATGAAGGTTCTCATGTCTATGATCCTAGTGGCGGAGTGCTTAGTCCTCCCCGACCAGCTCGAGGTCCCTGAGGAAGCGCCGCAGGAGACTCTCGTCCCTGTATTTCAGGGCCTGGATAATTCATTCGACCCTCTCTTTCACAACTACGCGTTGCAGCCTGACACATTCACAGACCTATCGGATGTCTTAAGTCTTAGAGCGAGACATGAACCCAACGACAGGTGACGTAAAAGGGGATTTTGATGTGGATTTAATATATAACTTATTTAAGAATATTCTAAACAAAGCACAGGAACGTAGTATACCATATAAATTGAATAGATCGTATACTAATGATCCAAAGTGGATAACAAATAATTTAAAGAACCTTATAGGTAAAAAGAGAGCTTGGTACAAAAGGATTAAGAATGGGGAAGTCAGGTTAGAACAGGAGTTCGTACAACTGGTTAGAAATGTTAAAAAAGAGATAAGGAAAGCAAAACGAAACTACGAAGTTAGCATAGCAGAGCAAGCGAAGTCAAATCCTAAAGGGTTTTTTCAGTTATATCGAACTAAGACTAGGGAAAGGATAGGTCCATTAAAATCTGAGACAGGTCAAATAACGGATAATGACGAGGAGATGAGTAGTATTTTTAATAAATATTTTATATCTGTATTTACTAAAGAGGAACTTAACAATATGCCTTCAGCCGAACAAGTCTATGTGGGTGGGGACAAGGACAGTTTGAATAGTTTAGCAGTTACCAGGGAGGACGTAATTAAACAAATAGTAAAACTAAAACCAAACAAATCCCCAGGGCCAGATGAAGTGTTTGCCAGGGTGCTTAAAGAATGCAAAGAGGAGCTTTCAGAGCCACTGTTTACCATATTTAATAAATCAATAGAGTCAGGCAGAGAGCCAGAGTCATGCACGGTAGCTGATGTGGTATAAATTTTTAGGAAAAGAGATAGATCACTTGCGTCAAACTATCGGCCAATTAGCCTAACGTCTATTGTGGGTAAGTTACTTGAATCGATAATTGCAAATACAATTCGTCTTCATGTTGGAAAACATAAATTAATAAATGAGTTGCAACATGGTTTTACAAATGGCCGTTCATGTTTAACAAATTTGTTATCTTTTTATTCCAGCATAGTTGAGGCAGTTGATAGTGGTAAGGATTGTGATGTTGTGTACCTTGACTTTAGCAAAGCTTTTGATACAGTGCCACATGAAAGACTGATTAAAAAAAATAGAGGCTCATGGTATTGGGGGTGCTATATTAAGTTGGATTAGGGCATGGCTATTCCTAAGGAAACAGAGAGTTAGTATAAATGGGGTTAAGTCAGAGTGAGATAATGTTGTTAGTGGAGTACCTCAGGGCTCTGTCCTGGGACCTTTGTTGTTTATAGTATATATAAATGATTTAGATTCAGGTTTGAGTAGCAACATCTGCAAATTGGCAGATGATACAGAAATTGGTAGGGAAATTACACGGAAGAAGACTCACTATCACTTCAAGTTGATCTAAATAGGGTTTTGAAATGGTCAAAAGATTGGCAGATGCAGTTTAATGCCGATAAATGTAAAGTTCTGAGGCTGGGTAATGATGCTAGAGTTACAAGATACGGGCTTGATGGTGTTGAGATTGCAAAGTCGGATTGCGAAAGGGATCTGGGAGTTATGATTAGTAAGAATTTAAAACAAAAGGATCAATGCCTGAATGTTCGTAATAAGGCAAAATGGACACTGGGATTTATTAATTGAAGCGTTAGTAACAAGACACCTGGTGTTGTTCTTCAGCTATATCTTGCTTTGGTTATGCCCCATTTAGATTATGTAGTTCAGTTTTGGTCGCCATACTATTGAAAGGATATAAATTCACTTAACATAAGAACATAAGAACAAAGGTAACTGCAGAAGGCCTATGGTTCCACAAATCAACAACCCTGTTACTGAACCAGTATTTACCCAAGTCTTTCCTAAATCTAAACTTATCCAATTTATATCCATTGTTTCGTGTTCTGTCCTGTGTTGATACTTTTAATACCCTATTAATATCCCCCCGGTTATGTCCATTCATCCACTTGTAAACCTCTATCATGTCACCCCTAACTCTTCGCCTTTCCAGTGAATGCAACTTAAGCTTTGTTAATCTTTCTTCATATGAAAGATTTCTAATTTGGGGAATTAACTTAGTCATCCTACGCTGGACACGTTCAAGTGAATTTATATCCATTCTATAATATGGCGACCAAAACTGAACTGCATAATCTAAATGGGGCCTAACTAGAGCAAGATATAGCTTGAGAACCACACCAGGTGTCTTGTTACTAACGCTGCGATTAATAAATCCAAGTGTCCGATTTGCCTTATTACGAACATTTATGCATTGATCCTTTTGTTTTAAATTCTTACTAATCATAACTCCCAGATCCCTTTCGCAATCCGACTTCGCAATCACAACACCATCTAGCTCGTATCTTGTAACTCTATCATCATTACCTAACCTCAGAACTTTACATTTATCAGCATTAAACTGCATCTGCCAATCCTTTGACCATTTCAAAACCCTATCTAGATCAACTTGAAGTGATAGTGAGTCCTCCTCCGAATTAATTTCCCTACCGATTTTCGTATCATCGGCAAATTTGCAAATGTTGCTACTCAAACCTGAATCTAAATCATTTATATATATTATAAACAACAGAGGTCCCAGGACAGAGCCTTGAGGCACTCCACTTACAACATTTTCCCACTCTGACTTGATTCCATTTATACTAACTCTCTGTTTCCTTTGGTATAGCCATGCCCTAATCCAGCTTAATATAGCACCCCCAATACCATGAGACTCTATTTTTTTAATCAGTCTTTCATGTGGCACTGTATCAAAAGCTTTGCTAAAGTCAAGGTATACAACATCGCAATCCTTACCACTATCAACTGCCTCAACAATGCTAGAATAAAAAGATAACAAATTTGTTAAACATGAACGGCCATTTATAAAACCATGTTGCGACTCAATTATTAATTTATGTTTTTCAAGATGAAGACGAATTTTATTTGCTATTATAGATTCGAGTAACTTTCCCACAATAGACGTTAGGCTAATTGGTCGATAGTTAGACGCAAGTGATCTATCTCCTTTCTTAAAAACTGGTATCACATTAGCAACTTTCCAAAACTCTGGCACTCTGCCTGACTCTATTGATTTATTAAATATGGTTGACAGTGGGTCACAAAGCTCCTCTTTGCATTCTTTAAGCACCCTAGCAAACACTTCATCCGGCCCTGGGGATTTGTTTGGTTTGAGTTTTACTATTTGTTTAAGAACATCCTCCCTGGTAACTGCTAAACTCGTCAACCTGTCCTCGTCCCCACCCACATAGACTTGTTCGGCTGAAGGCATATTGTTAAGTTCCTCTTTAGTAAATACAGATACAAAATATTTATTAAAATACTACTCATCTCTTCATCACTATCTGTTATTTGACCTGTCTCAGTTTTTAATGGACCTATCCTTTCCCTAGTCTTAGTACGATATAACTGAAAAAACCCTTTAGGATTTGTCTTTGCTTGCCCTGCTATGCGAACTTCATAGTTTCTTTTTGCTTTCCTTATCTCTTTTTTAACATTTCTAACCAGTTGTACGAATTCCTGTTCTAAAGTGACCTCCCCATTTTTAATCCTTTTGTACCAAGCTCTCTTTTTACCTATAAGGTTCTTCAAATTCTTTGTTATCCACTTTGGGTCATTAGTATACGATCTATTCAATTTGTATGGTATACTACGTTCCTGTGCTTTGTTTAGAATATTCTTAAATAAGTTATATATTGAATCCACATCGAAATCCCCATTTAAGTCACCTATCGCTGGGTTCATGTCTCGCTCCAAGACCGGCCCACACCCCATACCCAAGCCATTCCAATCAATTTGACCCAAAAAATTTCTTAGGCTATTAAAATCAGCTTTTCGAAAATCTGGCACTTTAACAGAATTTTCTCCTACTGGTCTATTCCATTCTATGCTAAATCTGATTTCTTTGTGATCACTGCTCCCTAGCTCACTCCCTATTTCGATGTCATTAATTTGCGTTTCCCTGTTAGTTAACACTAAATCTAAAATATTATTTTCCCGTGTTGGTTCCTTAATGTGTTGCGTAAGAAAGCAATCGTCAATTAATTCTAGAAAATCTTCTGCTTCACTATTCCCTGTTTTGTTCAACCAGTTTATTCCGCTAAAATTAAAGTCACCCATGACATAAATACTGTTAGATCTAGATGCTCTAGATATTTCATCCCATAGATGCTTTGCTTCCATTCTGTCTAAATTTGGTGGCCTATATATTACTCCTATTATAATATTATTAGCTTTTTCGTTTAATTCAATCCAAATAGTTTCTGTGTGTGGCTCTGTTTTGATTCCCTCTTTGAGACTACATTTCAAATTGTCCCTAACATATATGGCTACTCCACCTCCTCGTCTAATATATCTATCTGTGTGAAATAGTTTAAATCCATATATTTGATATTCAGCTAATAGTTCTCTATTTTCTACATTCATCCACGTTTCGGTAAGTGCAATAATATCTATTTTTTTCTGTGCAGACAAGAGCATTTAATTCGTTAATTTTATTTCTTAGACTTCTACTGTTAGTGTAATATACCCTAAGTGAATTGTTATTTTGCGGACCTTCTCTTTCCCTGATCGTTTTGCCAATTCCTTTCTCCCACAAACACATACTTTTATTACCTCCTTCCTCCAAATCAATTCCCATACCTCTATCTACTAACAGTTTAAACCCAAACAAACACCTCTAACCACTTCTTCTAGCGAGTTCGCAACAGCAACAACCCCAGCTCTCGATAGATGCACCCCATCACGAGCATACATTTCATTTCTTCCATAGAAGTGTTCCCAGTTGTCTAT
>NW_025562527.1:0-34119 GCF_020424385.1 Procambarus clarkii | reverse complement strand
AGGGTCCTGAAAACCTGTTTTGTAAAGGAGAACCTGGGATAGGAAAGTATGCTAGTACGAAGTCTCCCGGCTTAAATTTTCTTACTTTGCTGGTCTGGTCGTAATGAGTCTTCATCCTCTCCTGGGCTTTCAATAGATTATCATGGGCAAAACGGTGGACTCTCTCTAGAATGTGTTGAAGGTTTTGAAGAAACTGGGGCACATTCTGATGCTCACTGAAGGTGGCATCTCGGAGAGAGTCTTTGAAAGCCTTAAGGGGAGTACGGCACTTACGGCCGTAGAGCATCTCATAAGGAGATACTCCTAGGGACTCATTGGGAAGACTTCTGTAAATGCACATTATCAGGTCAATTTGCTTATCCCAATCCTTAGAGGTTTCACTACAAAACTTTTTCAAGAGTGCTTTGATAGTCTGATGACTACGCTCAAGAGAACCCTGTGAAGCAGGATGATAGGGGCTGGACAATACCTGTTTGATGTTGAACTCCTCCAGTGTCCTTTTGAAGAGATCACTGGTGAAGTTGGCACCACAGTCGCTCTGAATCTCCCTGGGAAATCCATATTGAGTGAAGATCTTCAATAGATGCTTTACAACCGTAGCAGCCGTGATGTTCTTCTCTGGAACTGCTATGGGAAATCTGGTGGTAGGACACAGGATGGTTAAGATATAAGCGTTACCTGAACTGGTCCGAGGTAAAGGACCAACACAGTCTATTATAAGTCTGTGGAAAGGTTCCGCAGGCACCTGTATGGGAATCAGTGGCGCTCTGGGAATGGAGATGATCGGTTTGCCTGCCATCTGACATGTATGACACTGTTTTACGTACTGTTTGACGCTATTTACCATACCTGGCCAGTAGTAGTCTTGACGAATTCCATGGTAAGTCTTGTTGAATCCGTAGTGGGAGAGTGCTCCGTGGGTCAGGTGTTGAATAGTGGGCCGCAGGCTGGTAGGAATCACAAGTTGTTTGATGTTGGCCCAATCGTCCTCCTCCTCCTTCAGTTTACTGGGTCTATATCTGCGGTAGAGCAAGTCGTTCTCTAGGAAGAACCCAGGAATACTGTCGGGTTGAGTCTCAGCCTGGAAAAACAATGGTGTTAAAGTAAGATCTTCCCTCTGCAACTTACGGAACTCCAACTTGGTCAGATTCGGGGGTAGTTTCTGAGGGTCTTGAGGGACAGCGGTATCAGTAGAGTCAGCTGGCTGTGGACGTGCGACTTGTGCACGGGTGGTCACGAGAACCGGAGGAGAAACTTCATCACTCTCTTGAACCTCTGCTGGAACATACGCTAGTATAGGGTTAATTGGCACAGAGGTACACACCTGGGGTTTGTCCATGACGATCAGGTTGGTCGGTTGCAGGTCTTCTGCCAAGTCGTTGCCTAGGAGAAGTTGCACTCCAGGCATGGGAAAAGGCTTTTCCCTGACGGCGACTTGGACTTCTCCGTTCACGTAGGGACAATCCAGGTGGACTCTGGCGAGAGGGTATGGAGTGGTAGCAGTGAGGTCAGCGATGAAGACAGTTTCTCCGGTGTAGGCGATGTTGGGCACAGCCAACTTCAAGATGATCGATTGAAGAGCTGCTGTGTCCCTCAAGATCTTCAATTTGAAAGTCCCTCCGGATTTGAACCGTTGGCAGAGACAGTTCCAGTATACAGGTGGTTACTGAAAAGAGAAAGATCATTAACATTAACACCAACATTCATCACAGGCTTACCGGACTTAGGAGGAGTTGGTTTGGGTTTCGGTGTGTCAGTGGTTCCTTTGTATTGAGACTTACCACACATGTCTATGGTATATCCATAGAGTCTACAATACTTGCAGTACAATTGCGAGCCAGCTTGATCTGTGCTCACTTTCTCGTAACTGTACCACGACTTCTTACTGGAGGATGGTTCTGGTGTCAGCCGGTGGATGAGGCTGTAAGTGTCAGCCGACTTTGCACACTTCAGGTAGTCGGTTTCTTCTTTATCTGCTAAGTATAGACGGACAGGAGGCGGCACACGCCTCAAGAATTCTTCAACTAGCATCAGGTTGACGAGTTCTGTAAAAGTAGAGACATGTGCTGCTTCCAGCCATTTCATAAAATATCTCCGTTTTGTGTTAGCAAACTCGAGGAAGGTAGTGGTACTTGCCTTCAGGTGGTCACGGAATTTCCTTTGATAACTTTCTGTGGAGAGGAGGTAGGCGTCCAACACTGCTTGTTTCAGAGTCTGGTAGTCATTCTCAGACGCCAGAGTACTGAGTGTGACTGCAGCTCTACCTGTAAGATGGACTCTGAGAAGTGTGGCCCATTGGTCGACAGGCCAACTGAGTTGATTAGCAAGGGTTTCAAAGGTGGTGAAAAACACATCAACTTCTGCTTCTACAAAGGATGGCATTAACTTACTTGCATGTGATATATTAAAACTGACGGGAAGATTGGCAGTAGCTTGCTGGCGTTGAGCGAGGTGTGAAGTTTCCAAAGTGTATTCTCGCTGACGACACTCTAGAGCCAGAGTCGCTTGTTGCTGGTCATGTTCGCGTTGAATCTCCAACTCGCGTCGTTTTGTTTCAAGCTGTACTCGTTCCCGCTCCTGGAGCATTGCAACCTCACGTTCCTGGAGGGCGAGTTCACGTTCCTTGAGGGCGATTTCTTGTTCGTGTTCTTCCTTTCGTATGGCAGCTGCTTCCCTTTGCTGCTCACGTTCAATCTTGGCCAGCTCTAGTTTGAGTTTCATCGTTGCCAAATCAGTTTTTTCTGCAATATAGTTAGTTTCATGAGTTTCAGAGTCTATCGTACCTTGCTCTAAGAAATGATCCAGTAACAGGTTGTGTATTTCACTCTTTTTGGCTTGGTAGGGAACTGTTAGTTGATACTCATGTGCAAGAGTTTGTAATTCAGCTCACTTGGCATGACTTAAAGTCCCTATTGCACCTGCTGGATCTGCACGGAAAGCTTGGAGACGAAACATGGTGAAATTAGCAAATAAATGTACAACGAATATACCGTTATAGTGAATGTCAGAAACAGGACAACGTGGCAACTGGTACCTATCCTGTGGGATCTTTAACAATTAAAGTTAAGTACAAGATGTTAAATGATTAATTTAAATCAAGGGCGCAGGAAATCTTGTACCCGGTACTCATGTAAGAGCATAAGGGCAAGAAAATCCTACTAAACAAATGAAACAGAGTTTCGAAAACAAATGAAACAGTTAATTGCCTCAAAAGTAAAATTGGTAGTCCAAGGATGTAGGCATACCTTGCCGAGTCTCTAGAGGACATAAGCAAGTTTTTCCTACTGAAATTAATATGATACTTACAGAATTAGCGAACTTTTGTGCTCTGAAAAAGTAAGCTAATTCCCTACCGTTGTATGTATCATCATCTCTGACTGACGTGTAGGGGTGCGAGTTGTCAAATGGTGACGAGAACTGTTGCTGAGGTCCCAACTCAGCAACTAAAGTTCGAGCTAGAGGAACTATAGCCCTCTTTGTCCTCCTACAGTCAGATTGCAGAAGATTAGGTGCACTTGACCCGGGGCAGACCACAGTACCAGGGTACCAATATGATGATCTGTCAAAAATGAGAAATATCCAAGGGACAAAGATGGTAAACACGAGTAATAACACGGAGGGAGAGATGACCAATTAAGAGTATGACTGCGGCCTACAGTCACCACGTAATCCAAAGTTGTCTCACCTTCACCATATGCTACTCTCGTAATGCACAATACACCGCACCATATAAAAAATGAAATTGAATATGAAAAATAGTAAAAGCTACGTTAACAAAGTTAAATACGCTTACCATAAATTACTACTTGGCACCAGTACCTGAGTGAAGCTCCCGGACAGGCCCTCACTTAATATGTGACGGTA
Organism: Procambarus clarkii; assembly: GCF_020424385.1. Lineage (NCBI taxonomy): Eukaryota > Metazoa > Arthropoda > Malacostraca > Decapoda > Cambaridae > Procambarus > Procambarus clarkii. The sequence continues at coordinate 30,255 of NW_025562527.1, read as the reverse complement.
ACGCGTTGGTGTTCGGCTGTTTCAAAAGCTAGGGGTATGGCCTCGTCACATACAGAAACAAAAAATAGAAAATCTGGAACATCGTCTGTGGTAAGGTAATGGGAAGACACACAAAACACAAGTAAATTTAACAATGAGATTTTAATTATGTTAGAAAAGCAAAACATGAATAAAATGGACATAAAATTCGTATCATAAAATCAATCAATCAAAATAATAAGAATAATCAAATGACAAAATGAAAAGTTACGTTAAGACAAGTGAGTAATAACAAGTGAACAATATACAATCAGATAATAGGTGCAGGAATATTGGCTTTAAGCTGCCACCTCTCTTAGTACACGTAAGCCAGAGCTTAGTCTACCAACGAGACGTGTTAACTTGATGAAAGCACTGGATATTCTGAGGTCTGTAGGTCGTGTGGCCCCAGACATCAGGTAGTGTGGCGGGTGGAGGGCAGGTGCAACTGGACACGCAGCCAATCAGCAATGAGCAGGCGACGGACAGGTAGTTGGGTGGTTCGAGTGGCGGAGGGGGGGAGCAGGTGTTCCTGGTGCTGCATACGTTTGCGCTCTGGCAAACCTTGGTGGTGTATTTGTTGGATATTTCTTCCATATTAGTTGTATATAGATGTATAGTGACGAACTTTGGAGGGAAGAGCAGGCTCAATCTCTCTTGAAGGAGATTATCGTCACAATATCTATATATATATATATATATATATATATATATATATATATATATATATATATATATATATATATATATATATATATATATATATATATATATATATATATATTATTAAATATGACCGAAAAAGTAAGATTAATAATTCTAACACGAATTTTCTCAATCTTTCGTACATTTCTTTTCACTGTTGGAGGTAATTCAAAAATCAATTCTCCAAAATTCATTTTTATTTCTAGTCTGACGCGACACGAGCGCGTTTCGTAAAACTTATTACATTTTCAAAGACTTTAGTTTACAAATACACAACTGAATAGAACTTACTCATCTCCGATTTTGTTTATATCTACATTTGAGTGAGGTGGATGCGGTGAGGTGGCATTAAGAGGGTATTAATTTCATCAACACAAGACAGAACAAGAGGTGGCATTAATAGGGTATTAATTTCATCAACACAAGACAGAACACGAAACAATGGGTATTGAAATGGAAGTGATTGTAGAAACATAGGAATGTGCCTAAATGCCAACAGCGACTGCCCAGACAGGTACAAGAGGAGTGTTGTTAACGCATATGTCGACCGTGGTCTAAGCCACAGCTCAGAATGGAAGCAAGTCGACGAAGAACTCTGTAGGGTAAGGCAGGTCCTAGTCAACAACGGCTTCTCCAATGGTTTCGTCGAAGACATCATAAGAAGGAAAGTGAAACGCCATGCAACCTCTGAAGAGACAACTAACACAACACCTATACCCCCTATTAGACTATTTTACAGGAACTTCTTTTCCACAGCTCATAAAACAGAGGAAAGGGTCCTGAAAGATATTGTTAATAGAAACGTTATCCCTACAGACAAAAATCAGAGGATACAACTGACGATTTACTATAAAACCAGAAAAACGGCCAGCCTACTCATGAGAAACTCTCCAGACACAGAGCAGAACGCTTTAAAAGAGACCAACGTCGTCTATGCCTTCAAATGCCCACTTGGGGACTGTAAGCTCAAAAATCCCAGTATATAGGCAAGACAACAACATCTCTTTCTAGGCGTTTAACGTGCATAAACAACAGGGCTCCATAAAGGAACATATAATCTCTTCCCACAACCAAACCATCGCCAGAGAAATCCTAGTAAACAACACAGAAATCATCGATAGATACAGGCGATAGCAGGCGGCTTGACGTTTGCGAGGCACTACACATTAAGAAGTCAACACCAGCAATCAACAGCCAATTAATGCAAAACTATATTCTACCCACCTCAAGACTCCGCTCCAATATAGAAGCATCAAGAAATATGGACCAATAGGCTTTCTACAATCACTTCCAATTTATTACCCATTGTTTCGTGTTCTGTCTTGTGTTGATGAAATTAATACCCTATTAATGCCACCTCACCCCATCCACCTCACTCAAATGTAGATATAAACAAAATCGGAGATGAGTAAGTTCTATTCAGTTGTGTATTTGTAAACTAAAGTCTTTGAAAATGTAATAAGTTTTACGAAACACGCTCGTGTCGCGTCAGACTAGAAATAAAAATGAATTTTGGAGAATTGATTTTTGAATTACCTCCAACAGTGAAAAGAAATGTACGAAAGATTGAGAAAATTCGTGTTAGAATTATTAATCTTACTTTTTCGGTCATATTTAATAATATATATATATATATATATATATATATATATATATATATATATATATATATATATATATATATATATATATATATATGTCGTACCTAGTAGCCAGAACGCACTTCTCAGCCTACTATACAAGGCCCGATTTGCCTAATAAGCCAAGTTTTCATGAATTAATTGTTTTTCGACTACCTAACTTCCCTAACCTAACTTTTTCGGCTACCTAACCTAACCTAACCTATAAAGATAGGTTAGGTTAGGTTAGGTAGGGTTGGTTAGGTTCGGTCATATATCTACGTTAATTTTAACTAAAATAAAGAAAAATTGACCTCATACATAATGAAAAGGGTAGATTTATCATTTCATAAGAAAAAAATTAGAGAAAATATATTAATTCAGGAAAACTTGGCTTATTAGGCAAATCGGGCCTTGAATAGTAGGCTGAGAAGTGCGTTCTGGCTATTAGGTACGACATATATATATATATTTATATATATATATATATATATATATATATATATATATATATATATATATATATATATATATATATATATATATATATATATATATATTTATATATATATATATGTCGTACCTAGTAGCCAGAACTCACTTTTTGGCCTACTATTCAAGGCCCGATTTGCCAAATAAGCCAAGTTTTCCTGAATTAATATATTTTTTCTAATTTTTTTCTTATGAAATGATAAAGCTACCCATTTCAATATGTATGAGGTCAATTTTTTTTTATTGGAGTTAAAATTAACGTAGATATATGACCGAACCTAACCAACCCTACCTAACCTAACCTAACTTATCTTTATAGGTTAGGTTTGGTTAGGTAGCCGAAAAAGTTAGGTTAGGTTAGGTTAGGTAGGTTAGGTAGACGAAAAAACATTAATTCATGGAAACTTGGCTTATTAGGCAAATCGGGCCTTGCATAGTAGGCTGAAAAGTGAGTTCTGGCTACTAGGTACGACATATATATATATATATATATATATATATATATATATATATATATATATATATATATATATATATATATATATATATATATATATATATATATATATATATATATTTATATATATATATACAACACGACATTGCTCGCCTCACAGCAGTAGCAGCACCACATGCAGGGGATTTCCTGTTAGCAACCCCAATGTCGGCAACTGGCACGCGTCTCACACCACACGCCCTCCGAATTGCTGTGGCCCTCCGCCTTGCTGCCCCAATCCACACCAGATATAGGTGTATTTGCGGCGAGGTGGTGGCTGACAGGTACGGTCACCATGGCCTACTCTGCCAAAGCACAGGGGGATGGCACTCGAGGCACAGTGAAGTTAACGACATCATCAAGAGGAGCCTCACTACAGCTGGATGCCCAGCTGAAAGAGAGCCCCGTTTCCTAACGCCCCGTAACTCTGATGCTCTTATTGGTCGCCCGGATGGTATCACAGTGAACTCCTGGAAGAATGGCAAGCAGTTGGTATGGGACTACACGTGCGTATCAACCCTGGCTAACACCTACATTAACCTCAGTGTTGCACAACCAGGTGGCGCTGCCACCAACAGGGAAGCAGCCAAATCCCGTAAGTATAGAGAACTGGATCACCACTACAATTTTGTCCCCATTGCTTCTGAGACGCTCGGCGCCTGGGGTAAAAGTGCTACCAGTTTTTTGAAGGAACTGGGTTCTAGGCTCATTGAAACAACAAGGGACCCGAGAGCTGCAAGCTTTCTTTTCCAGCGCCTCAGTGTGGCGATACAGAGGGGAAATGCGCACTGCATCCAGGGTTCCTGCTCGCCATCTGAGGAGCTGGAGGAACTCGACAACCTATGACAACCATCTTTGTAACCCATATGTAACTCCTTTTTTGTAACAAAGTTCAAATAAAGTAAATATATATGTGTACATACAAAAGAAAGGGGGTGGTAGGAGAAGATAATATTAGTGTTCAGTGAGAGACCACAAGGTCTCCTCTGAATACTTTTTATTTTCTTCTCCGAGGCTATGGGTCCCCACATTGGCACCAGAGGTGGTACCCTCACAAACTTTTTTTATATATTTATATATATATAACTGAAAACTCACACCCCAGAAGTGACTCGAACCCATACTCCCAGAAGCAACGCAACTGGTATGTACAAGACGCCTTAATCCACTTGACCGTCACGACCGGACATAATGAGGTGATAGCCGAGGCTATTTGAACCACCCCACCGCCGGCACTCGGATAGTAATCTTGGGCATAGCATTTTACCAAATCACCTCATTCTTTGGAGCACACGTGAGGAACACAAATGCGAACAAGCCTGAATGGTCCCCAGGACAATATGCAACTGAAAACTCACACCCCAGAAGTGACTCGAACCCATACTCCCAGAAGCAACGCAACTGGTATGTACAAGACGCCTTAATCCACTTGACCATCACGACCGGACATAATGAGGTGATAGCCGAGGCTATTTGAACCACCCCACCGCCGGCACTCGGATAGTAATCTTGGGCATAGCATTTTACCAAATCACCTCATTCTTTGGAGCACACGTGAGGAACACAAATGCGAACAAGCCTGAATCTCGGCTATCACCTCATTATGTCCGGTCGTGATGGTCAAGTGGATTAAGGCGTCTTGTACATACCAGTTGCGTTGCTTCTGGGAGTATGGGTTCGAGTCACTTCTGGGGTGTGAGTTTTCAGTTGCATATTGTCCTGGGGACCATTCAGGCTTGTTCGCATTTGTGTTCCTCACGTGTGCTCCAAAGAATGAGGTGATTTGGTAAAATGCTATGCCCAAGATTACTATCCGAGTGCCGGCGGTGGGGTGGTTCAAATAGCCTCGGCTATCACCTCATTATGTCCGGTCGTGATGGTCAAGTGGATTAAGGCGTCTTGTACATACCAGTTGCGTTGCTTCTGGGAGTATGGGTTCGAGTCACTTCTGGGGTGTGAGTTTTCAGTTGCATATTGTCCTGGGGACCATTCAGGCTTGTTCGCACTTAAATATACATATATATTTATATATATATATATATATATATATATATATATATATATATATATATATATATATATATATATATATATATATATATATTTTATTAAATATGACCGAAAAGGTAAGATTAATAATTCTAACACGAATTTTCTCAATCTTTCGTACATTATGCTTCACTGTTGGAGGTAAATCAAAAATCACTTCTCCAAAATTCATTTTTATTTCTAGTCTGACGCGACACGGGCGCGTTTCGTAAAACTTATTACATTTTCAAAGACTTCACAAATACACAACTGATTAGAACTTGCGTTTCCCTGATTTTATATCTACATTTGAGTGAGGTGGGAAGGGTGATGTGGCATTACATTTGAGTGAGGTGGGAAGGATGATGTGGCATTAGAGGATATTAATAGGGTATTAAAAGTATCAACACAAGACAGAACACGAAACAATGGATATTGAATAGAAGTGTTTGTAGAAAGCCTATTGGTCCATATTTCTTGATGCTTCTATATTGGAGCGGAGTCTTGAGGTGGGTAGAATATAGTTGTGCAATAATTGGCTGTTGATTGCTGGTGTTGACTTCTTGATGTGTAGTGCCTCGCAAACGTCAAGCCGCCTGCTATCGCTGTATCTATCGATGATTTCTGTGTTGTTTACTAGGATTTCTCTGGCGATGGTTTGGTTATGGGAAGAGATTATATGTTCCTTAATGGAGCCCTGTTGTTTATGCATCGTTAAACGCCTAGAAAGAGATGTTGTTGTCTTGCCTATATACTGGGTTTTTTGGAGCTTACAGTCCCCAAGTGGGCATTTGAAGGCATAGACGACGTTAGTCTCTTTTAAAGCGTTCTGTTTCGTGTCTGGAGAGTTTCTCATGAGTAGGCTGGCCGTTTTTCTGGTTTTATAGTAAATCGTCAGTTGTATCCTCTGATTTTTGTCTGTAGGGATAACGTTTCTATTAACAATATCTTTCAGGACCCTTTCCTCTGTTTTATGAGCTGTGGAAAAGAAGTTCCTGTAAAATAGTCTAATAGGGGGTATATCTTTGAAAATGTAATAAGTTTTACGAAACGCGCCCGTGTCGCGTCAGACTAGAAATAAAAATGAATTTTGGAGAAGTGATTTTTGATTTACCTCCAACAGTGAAGCATAATGTACGAAAGATTGAGAAAATTCGTGTTAGAATTATTAATCTTACCTTTTCGGTCATATTTAATAAAATATGTCTACAGGAAAGACTGCTACCAAAATATACTAATGTTAAAGTGCACGACCCAGCAGCAAGGAATCAAGCCTTCACGATAAAATATCGCCAGGATCTGATTCGTGATCAGATATACAAGGCAGAGAATGAAATCAAAGACAAAAAAACGCAACTACTTCATGCTACAAACGAGTGGAGAAATAGCAACATCGACCATAGTATCCGTACCCGCATTGAACAACACCTCGACATCCTCACAGACCAACATCACCTCAGCACTGAAACAAGGATTATCAAGAAACTAACAACATTATATGGAGGACCTATGGCAATTCCACGACCAAGAGATGGCTTCCTGAACCTTGCAGGAATTAACCTCACTGAGGACCAAGTCACTCTCCTAAATCTGGGCATAAACTGTCATGTTATGTCCAGACCGAGTGAAATGGCCCGGAAAGTGGAGTTGGAAATTCTGTTGGACGACATATTCGACCTCGAGACACAAAAGAAGGTCACTACCAAAGATACCTTACAAGCAGAACTTATTGCAGAAGGAGGAAAGAATCGAGGCAACTACAGAAGCACCATACTGTCCCCCGAGCTTAGAGCGGCAGCTAAAAGCCTTCGTGAGAACAAGGAGATAGTTGTCAGGAGAGGTGACAAGTCGCCAATATATGTCATTCTTAAAAAAGACGAATATCTGGCGAAAATGAACATCATACTCTCTGACCAAACTAAGTTCCAAAGGGTAACGAAGGACACTACAGCCGAATTAAAAGCAAAGGTCAACAAACTGATCGAAACTGTGAACGCCAAGAAATCCGGACTCCACCTGCCAAAGATCATTGGGGAATATAAACCTGGATATGCGTATGGAAATGTCAAGACGCACAAGCCTGGAAACCCACTTCGGCCAATCATTAGCCAGATACCCACACCCACGTACAGATTGGCAAAGCGACTCAACGGCCTGCTGACTCCTTATGTTCCTTGCGCCTTCAGCCTGAAGTCTCCAAAGGAATTTGTGGACTTACTGCGGGGCGCACGGGCCACAGGGATAAGAGCCTCGTTGGACGTAGAATCGCTGTTTACCAACGTACCTGTGGACGAGACAATCGGAATGATAGCCGACAGAGTGTATCGTGATCCAGCCTGTACTCCTCTTGACATGCCAGAAAGTATTCTGAGGAAACTACTCCAAGCTTGTACTAAAGAGGCACCCTTCTTGAGCCCGGATGGGCATATGTATAAGCAAGTAGATGGGGTCGCTATGGGTTCTCCCCTAGGTGTCCTGTTTGCAAACTTCTACATGGGTACCATCGAGCAAAAAGTCTTAGTCGACATGAACTTGAAACCGGCCATATACTGCAGGTATGTTGACGACATTTTTACACAGGTACCTGATGTCAGACATCTGCAGGAGCTGAAGGAGGCATTTGAGCAGAGTTCCGTGCTGCGTTTCACTTACGAGACGGAAAAGGATGGGAAGCTGCCTTTTCTAGATGTAACAGTCATGGAAAAGGGCGGAGGTTTCCACACTGCAGTCTACACAAAGGAAACAAACATAGGAATGTGCCTAAATGCCAACAGCGACTGCCCTGACAGGTACAAGAGGAGTGTTGTTAACGCATACGTCGACCGTGCTCTCAGCCACAGCTCAGAATGGAAGCAAGTCGACGAAGAACTCTGTAGGGTAAGGCAGGTTCTAGTCAATAACGGCTTCTCCAATGGTTTCATCGAAGACATCATAAGAAGGAAAGTGAAAAGCCATGCAACCTCCGAAGAGACAACTAACACAACACCTATACCCCCTATTAGACTATTTTACAGGAACTTCTTTTCCACAGCTCATAAAACAGAGGAAAGGGTCCTGAAAGATATTGTTAATAGAAACGTTATCCCTACAGACAAAAATCAGAGGATACAACTGACGATTTACTATAAAACCAGAAAAACGGCCAGCCTACTCATGAGAAACTCTCCAGACACGAAACAGAACGCTTTAAAAGAGACTAACGTCGTCTATGCCTTCAAATGCCCACTTGGGGACTGTAAGCTCCAAAAAACCCAGTATATAGGCAAGACAACAACATCTCTTTCTAGGCGTTTAACGATGCATAAACAACAGGGCTCCATTAAGGAACATATAATCTCTTCCCATAACCAAACCATCGCCAGAGAAATCCTAGTAAACAATACAGAAATCATCGATAGATACAGCGATAGCAGGCGGCTTGACGTTTGCGAGGCACTACACATCAAGAAGTCAACACCAGCAATCAACAGCCAATTATTGCACAACTATATTCTACCCACCTCAAGACTCCGCTCCAATATAGAAGCATCAAGAAATATGGACCAATAGGCTTTCTACAAACACTTCTATTCAATATCCATTGTTTCGTGTTCTGTCTTGTGTTGATACTTTTAATACCCTATTAATATCCTCTAATGCCACATCATCCTTCCCACCTCACTCAAATGTAATGCCACATCACCCTTCCCACCTCACTCAAATATAGATATAAAATCAGGGAAACGCATGTTCTAATCAGTTGTGTATTTGTGAAGTCTTTGAAAATGTAATAAGTTTTACGAAACGCGCCCGTGTCGCGTCAGACTAGAAATAAAAATGAATTTTGGAGAAGTGATTTTTGATTTACCTCCAACAGTGAAGCATAATGTACGAAAGATTGAGAAAATTCGTGTTAGAATTATTAATCTTACCTTTTCGGTCATATTTAATAAAATATGTCTACAGGAAAGACTGCTACCAAAATATATATATATATATATATAACCAAACCATCGCCAGAGAAATCCTAGTAAACAACACAGAAATCATCGATAGATACTGCGATAGCAGGCGGCTTGACGTTTGCGAGGCACTACACATCAAGAAGTCAACACCAGCAATCAACAGCCAATTATTGCACAACTATATTCTACCCACCTCAAGACTCCACTCCAATATAGAAGCATCAAGAAATATGGACCATAGGCTTTCTACAAACACTTCTATTCAATACCCATTGTTTCTGTTCTGTCTTGTGTTGATACTTTTAATACCCTATTAATATCCCCTATTGTTCTGTCTTGTGTTAATGCCACATCACCCTTCCCACCTCACTCAAATGTAGATATAAAATCAGAGAAACGCAAGTTCTAATCAGTTGTGTATTTGTGAAGTCTTTGAAAATGTAATAAGTTTTACGAAACGCGCCCGTGTCGCGTCAGACTAGAAATAAAAATGAATTTTGGAGAAGTGATTTTTTATTTACCTCCAACAGTGAAGCGTAATGTACGAAAGATTGAGAAAATTCGTGTTAGAATTATTAATCTTACTTTTTCGGTCATATTTAATAATATATATATATATATATATATATATATATATATATATATATATATATATATATATATATATATATATATATATATATGTCGTACCTAGTAGCCAGAACGCACTTCTCAGCCTACTATGCAAGGCCAGATTTGCCTAATAAGCCATGTTTTCATGAAATAATTGTTTTTCGGCAACCTAACCTACCAAACCTAACCTAACCTAACTTTTTAGGCTACCTAACCTAAACTAACCAATAAAGATAGGTTAGGTTAGGTTAGGTAGGGTTGGTTAGGTTCGGTCAAATATCTACGTTAATTTTAACTCCAATAAAAAAAAATTAACCTCATACATAATGAAATGGGTAGCTTTATCATTTCATAAGAAGAAAATTAGAGAAAATATATTAATACAGGAAAACTTGGCTTATTAGGCAAATAGGGCCTTGCATAGTAGGCCGAAAAGTGCGTTCTGGCTACTAGGTACGACATATATATATATATATATATATATATATATATATATATATATATATATATATATATATATATATATATATATATATATATATATATATATATATGTCGTACCTAATAGCCAGAACGCACTTCTCAGCCTACTATGCAAGGCCCGATTTGCCTAATAAGCCAAGTTTTCCTGAATTAATATATTTTCTCTAAGTTTTTTCTTATGAAACGATAAAGCTACCCATTTCATTATGTATGAGGTAAATTTTTTTTTTGGAATTAAAATTAACGTAGATATACGACCGAACCTAACCAACCCTACCTAACCTAACCTAACCTATCTTTATAGGTTAGGTTAGGTTAGGTAGCCGAAAAAGTTAGGTTAGGTTAGGTTAGGTAGGTTAGGTAGTCGAAAAACAAATAATTCATGAAAACTTGGCTTATTAGGCAAATCGGGCCTTGCATAGTAGGCTGAGAAGTGCGTTCTGGCTACTAGGTACGACATATATATATATATATATATATATATATATATATATATATATATATATATATATATATATATATATATATATATATATATATATATATATGTCGTACCTAATAGCCAGAACGCACTTCTCAGCCTACTATGCAAGGCCCGATTTGCCTAATAAGCCAAGTTTTCCTGAATTAATATATTTTCTCTAAGTTTTTTCTTATGAAACGATAAAGCTACCCATTTCATTATGTATGAGGTAAATTTTTTTTATTGGAATTAAAATTAACGTAGATATACGACCGAACCTAACCAACCCTACCTAACCTAACCTAACCTATCTTTATAGGTTAGGTTAGGTTAGGTAGCCGAAAAAGTTAGGTTAGGTTAGGTTAGGTAGGTTAGGTAGTCGAAAAACAAATAATTCATGAAAACTTGGCTTATTAGGCAAATCGGGCCTTGCATAGTAGGCTGAGAAGTGCGTTCTGGCTACTAGGTACGACATATATATATATATATATATATATATATATATATATATATATATATATATATATATATATATATATATATATATATATATATATATATATATATATATATATATATATATATATATATATATATATTTATTTAGGGGTACCACCACTGGTTTAATTAAAGGGACCCACATCCTCGAAGAAGAAAATAAATAGTGTTCAGAGAAGACCTTGTGGATTCTCACTGAATATTTTAATCTTTTCCTCTACTACCACCCCTATTATTTTTTTTTTATTTGATTTTGTTGCAATGCTACAGTTTACAGAAAACACACACTTATATAACAATATACCAATCAGTGTTCGAAGACCTCGTCCAGCTCCTCGGGGGTCGGGTGCGTACCCAAGATACAGCACGCATATATATATATATATATATATATATATATATATATATATATATATATATATATGTCGTACCTAGTAGCCAGAACTCACTTTTTGGCCTACAATGCATGGCCCGATTTGCCTAATAAGCCTAGTTTTCCCGAATTAATATATTTTTTTCTAATTTTTTTCTTATGAAATGATAAAGCTACCCATTTCATTATGTATGAGGTCAAATTTTTTTTATTGGAGTTAAAATTAACGTAGATATATGACCGAACCTAACCAACCCTACCTAACCTAACCTAACCTATCTTTATAGGTTAGGTTTGGTTAGGTAGCCGAAAAAGTTAGGTTAGGTTAGGTTAGGTAGGTTAGGTAGTCGAAAAACAATTAATTCATGAAAACTCGGCTTATTAGGCAAAACGGGCCTTGCATAGTGGGCTGAGAAGTGAGTTCTGGCTACTAGGTACGACATATATATATATATATATATATATATATATATATATATATATATATATATATATATATATATATATATATATATATATATATATATGTGTATATATATATATATATATATATATATATATATATATATATATATATATATATATATATATATATATGTATATATATATATATATATATATATATATATATATATATATATGTGTATATATATATATATATATATGTGTATATATATATATATATATATATATATATATATATATATATATATATATATATATATATATATATATATGTATTGTACCTAGTAGCCAGAACGCAGTTCTTGGCCTACTGTGCAAGGCCCAATTTGCGTAATAAGCCAAGTTTTCAAGAATTTCAATATTTTTCAATTTTTTTTCTTATGGAATGATAAAGCTATTCATTTCATTATGTATGCGCTAATATTTTTTTAATTCTATGTAAAACTGACGTAGATATATGACCGAACCTAACCAACCCAACCTAACCTATCTTAACCTAACCAAAACTAACATAACTATATTAATAATTTATGGTCTTAATATAATATAATAATAATAATATTTAAAATAAACCAATAGGAAACAATTTATTGAAAATAAAGAAAATCACTCGGCCTATTAGGCAAATCGGTACTTGTATAGTAGGCCGAGAAGTGCGTTCTGGCTACTAGGTACGACATATATATATATATATATATATATATATATATGTCGTACCTAGTAGCCAGAACTCACTTCTCAGCCTACTATTCAAGGCCCGATTTGCCTAATAAGCCAAGTTTTCCTGAATTAATATATTTACTATAATTTTTTTCTTATGAAATGATAAAGCAACCCTTTTCTCTATGTATGAGGTCAATTTTTTTTTATTGGAGTTAAAATTAACGTAGATATATGACCGAACCTAACCAACCCTACCTAACCTAACCTAACCTATATTTATAGGTAAGGTTAGGTTAGGTAGCCAAAAAAAGCTAGGTTAGGTTAGGTTAGGTAGGTTAGGTAGACGAAAAAACATTAATTCATGAAAACTTGGCTTATTAGGCAAATCGGGCCTTGAATAGTAGGCTGAGAAGTGCGTTCTGGCTATTAGGTACGACATATATATATATATATATATATATATATATATATATATATATATATATATATATATATATATATATATATATATATATATATATTAGTATATTTTGGTAGCAGTCTTTCCTGTAGACATATATTATTAAATATGACCGAAAAAGTAAGATTAATAATTCTAACACGAATTTTCTCAATCTTTCGTACATTACGCTTCACTGTTGGAGGTAAATCAAAAATCACTTCTCCAAAATTCATTTTTATTTCTAGTCTGACGCGACACGGGCGCGTTTCGTAAAACTTATTACATTTTCAAAGACTTCACAAATACACAACTGATTAGAACTTGCGTTTCTCTGATTTTATATCTACATTTGAGTGAGGTGGGAAGGGTGATGTGGCATTAACACAAGACAGAACAATAGGGGATATTAATAGGGTATTAAAAGTATCAACACAAGACAGAACAGAAACAATGGGTATTGAATAGAAGTGTTTGTAGAAAGCCTATTGGTCCATATTTCTTGATGCTTCTATATTGGAGCGGAGTCTTGAGGTGGGTAGAATATAGTTGTGCAATAATTGGCTGTTGATTGCTGGTGTTGACTTCTTGATGTGTAGTGCCTCGCAAACGTCAAGCCGCCTGCTATCGCTGTATCTATCGATGATTTCTGTGTTGTTTACTAGGATTTCTCTGGCGATGGTTTGGTTATGGGAAGAGATTATATGTTCCTTAATGGAGCCCTGTTGCTTATGCATCGTTAAACGCCTAGAAAGAGATGTTGTTGTCTTGCCTATATACTGGGTTTTTTGGAGCTTACAGTCCCCAAGTGGGCATTTGAAGGCATAGACGACGTTAGTCTCTTTTAAAGCGTTCTGTTTTGTGTCTGGAGAGTTTCTCATGAGTAGGCTGGCCGTTTTTCTGGTTTTATAGTAAATCGTCAGTTGTATCCTCTGATTTTTGTCTGTAGGGATAACGTTTCTATTAACAATATCTTTCAGGACCCTTTCCTCCGTTTTATGAGCTGTGGAAAAGAAGTTCCTGTAAAATAGTCTAATAGGGGGTATAGGTGTTGTGTTAGTTGTCTCTTTGGATGTTGCATGGCTTTTCACTTTCCTTCTTATGATGTCTTCGATGAAACCATTGGAGAAGCCGTTATTGACTAGGACCTGCCTTACCCTACAGAGTTCTTCGTCGACTTGCTTCCATTCTGAGCTGTGGCTGAGAGCACGGTCGACGTATGCGTTAACAACACTCCTCTTGTACCTGTCAGGGCAGTCGCTGTTGGCATTTAGGCACATTCCTATGTTTGTTTCCTTAGTGTAGACTGCAGTGTGGAAACCTCCGCCCTTTTCCATGACTGTTACATCTAGAAAAGGCAGCTTCCCATCCTTTTCCGTCTCGTAAGTGAAACGCAGCACGGAACTCTGCTCAAATGCCTCCTTCAGCTCCTGCAGATGTCTGACATCAGGTACCTGTGTAAAAATGTCGTCAACATACCTGCAGTATATGGCCGCGTCCTGTTTGCAAACTTCTACATGGGTACCATCGAGCAAAAAGTCTTAGTCGACATGAACTTGAAACCGGCCATATACTGCAGGTATGTTGACGACATTTTTACGACATTGACGGTGACGACACCGTGATATATATATATATATATATATATATATATATACAACATATATATATATATATATATATATGTTGTACATATATATATATATATATATATATATATATATATATATATATATATATATATATATATAATTACTGCTGACACATGTAGCCTACAGCTATCAAACGTTATTGGGAACACTAAGGAGATCTCGCACTCCTTAAATCACAAGGGTGAGTGATTTATCGATCACGCATGTCAATAAACACTCTCGAGAGTTACCTTACTCGACAGAGCGATGGCGGTCTCTCCAGCCAGCCTCGTCACTCACCAAATTCTACCAAAATTACGTTAATACTGCAACCACAATACGTATATATATATATATATATATATATATATATATATATATATAAAATCACACTTGTCACGGCCCTGGGAACAATACTAGAAATTTAGACCACACTGTGGTACACTCCACAATAATCATTGCCAGGAATCACTGGCATTACACATACCTGAGCACTCAGTGTTGGAATTCCACACCTGCAAGACCACACATGGAAATGATATCACTCCGTCCAATGGACGATCAAAAATGATTAATTACCACAATGGAATAATAAAATTATTACATGGACATCCTCTCAGTCCTTGGCTAATCTATGTATACTCTGTTCCCGTGTGTAACCACACACACACACACACTGTAAGTCTGTGTACACCAGACGTAAGTCCCTCTGGACTGACAAGATGACAACAAGGGTGAGTATCTCCTCATCCACACTCCACTTCACCTCCACAGGTGCTGCGTGACAATGTGACGGAACACTTGACCTCGAATTCAAGCTTTTATAAGACTAACTGATCACCAGAAATACACACATAGGTACTTACTCATTTACACTGCCAGCTTACACACCATTCCCATACATCAGGCACCCCGCTTCGGGTGGCTGGCTCGCTCAGGGCAGCGGTAGGCGGCGGTAGTACCTTACGTGGTATTTTTTCGTACAATTGGCGCACACTCGAACCCCTCTCACTCAACACGGCTCGGTTCACACCCTCGACCCACCGGTGAAGTGAAGCGTTCATACCCAGGTGACGCGCACAACGATAGCGTCTCACACAAACATGGGAAATCTGCCTGACACGAATTTCCCCGTTCCCATCGACTGCTACAGAGCACTAGCAAGTCTAATCATCACTGGTATGGGATCTACGAGTCTGTTACTGCTCGTATGCACATTCCCCATGATCCCAGATCACTGTACCTCTACCCACTGTATACAATGTCTTTCTCCCCTCCAAGCGACGACTCCGGCCGGATTCTGTGACGACCGCTGTCGTTGGTGAAGCAGGAAGTGAAGCAGTAGAGTAGTCCAGCCACCACGACGCCCTATACTTCAATTTGGCCGAATTGAGTACAGGAAGCGTCTTGACAAGGTGGCAGCTGGGTTCAGAATGATGCTCACACCTACGGTTCCTGCGTCCTCCTCGAAATAACCAATGAGAGGAAGGCATACAGCGGCCTACCCCTCTCATCCAATCAGCGACGGTGTAGCATAGCCCCTAGGGCAGCTCCAAGATGGCCGATCAACAAGGCGGCTCAAGATGTTTACTAAGATGGCGGCTGTTTCCATGACGACGACTCGAGCGCGGGAGGCCCACAGCTCACTCACTCCTGCGGGCCTAGCTGTTCCCGCGCAAAGTCGAGTCTCGCTCCATGCCATACAATGAGATGATGCTATCAGTTCTAGCACTGTCCACAGACGTGTTACCCCGGCCAGGGTAGCATTTCTGGACTGCTGATGACTGGGGCTCTCACATGAGCCCAAACACTAGATGTTTCGGTTGCTGGTTACCAAACTTAAGTTCGCCCACTTTACAAGTGCACTTAACAAGTGTACTGGCTCCCACAGGCATAAGAGCACTATTGTAAGTGAGCTGGTGAACCATCTCCTCACACCTTGCCGGCCCTTCAAAGTCTCAAGGTACCTGGCAGGCCCCATCAACGTCTCAAGGTACCTTGCTGGCCCCATCAACGTCTCAAGGTACCTTGCCGGCCCCTTCAAAGTCTCAAGGTACCTTGCCGGCCCCTTCAAAGTCTCAAGGTACCTGGCCGACCCCAAACCAGGTACCAGGCCGGTCCACCCCCAGAACACGAGTACCAGCCTCTTGCCGTCGCCCTCGGCCACCTTTCTGGTTCACACCGCTACAAACAATCACGAACTTAATCCCTAAGTTTAATGGAATCGTCGGACTTAACCCAGAGTTATATCCCCAGAAAACCCGAGTTGGACCAAAATTTGAAATGAGGGGGGACAGGAGAGAGGGTGACAGGGGGAAGGACAGAGAGAGAAAAGGTTCCCGCTATAATTAGCACGATTCCTCTCTGACTCTAGCTTCAATTATCATGTCAGGATTCCAGCGGAAGCTATTACCTGGAAGTTACCAGGAAGTTACCTGGAAGTTTTACAAGTGGGAGTGTGGATTTCTAGAACCTCTCTTCACTCTTCCAGGTCCACGGGGAGATTTAACTTCATGTGGAATCCAATTGCAGGTGTTGCTTTAACTAAAAGAATTTAGGAGAGTGAAACTACTCAGAGTTTTTTTTTGTAAGTAAGGTTATTGACGTCTCTGGCCAGCCACACATCTGAACTATTTACTCATATGAGGACTAGCCCTTCGTAGGGACCTATTTATTTATTTATTTATTTATTTATTTATTTATTTATTTATTTATTTATTTATTTATTTATTTATATACAAGAAGGTACATTGAGGTTAACATAGAACATAGAAATTAAGTTGAATTTACATTCTTGTAGAGCCACTAGCACGCATAGCGTTTCGGGCAGCTATTCACATCCCCACCTCTGAGCACAACCCCCTTCTCCTCGCCAGACCGATTCCCCCTGCATAGAGCGGCGACCTCCCCTTCTCGCATTGATCCCCTTCTCCCCCCTCGAAGAGTGATCCCATTCACTAAGCGACCCTCCCCCCATCCCGATCTCGCAAGTAAGGGCGGGGGGGGGGGGGAGCTTATACAAAACGACCCCCCCCCCACCACTCACAAATGTTTATGTTAAAGTAACAAATATTGCCACCATCTGTTTATGAAGAACCTAAAGGCCTACTCTAGATTGAGAATATTTCACAGTGAAGTTACTAGCGAGACAGATGGGTCAATAAAGGTTACACTAATACATGTATTGACCTTCATTATGACACTGAAAGTTACTTTTATATGTTATATGTGCTTTCTTACGTTGGTATTTAGCCTGGGTTAGGTACGTACACACACACACACACGCGCACACACACACACGCACACACACACACACACACACACACACACACCTGCAAGAAATGATGCAGGAAATGAAGAACGAAATAAGCAACCTGAAAAGAGAGCTGACAGCAGCAAAGGAGATTAGAGCCCTCAAAGAGAATGGTATCGATGCTGAGAATCAGGAAACCATCCAGGGAGAAGGTGGTAATAGTTTTTTGGATGAGAATGCCACAATAAAAGCAACATTTGCGGAAATACTAAAAAAAAATAACTCTGAAGTAATGACTGCAGTGATGGAGGTGGCCATGAAAGCAGCCACCTCACAGGAGGCGGCACGCTCCACTAGCCAACTGCTGGAAAGGAACAGATCAGTCGTTGCGGTGGGTATTAAAGGCTCTAATAGGACAGAGTGGAATGACAAGGACAAAGCAGCAGTGAATGAAGTACTAAAGGCACTAGACATGGAAGGGGCTGAGCATAGCATTGAGAAGGTTTTCAGGCTAGGTTGGTACAACAAAGACCGAGACCGAATGATAAAGATAGTGTTTGCAAACGAGAGCACAAAGGAGAAGATCCTATCAAGGAAGAGCTCCCTGAAAAACGTGGAAAAATTCAAAAATGTATTCCTCCAGAGAGACATGACAAGGGAGGAGAGAGCCATGGCGGCAGAAGCAAGGAAGAGGCGCAGGGCGAGAGGGGAAAACCAGGAAGTCACAGCTCCCAACACAACACCCCCAGAAGCGAGGGGGGAACCCACAACCAGCTACCCAGTAACACCAGAAGGGAGGACAACCCCGCCTCCCTCCTCTGCATAGAAAACCCCCATACCCCAAACCCTCTCTGCCCCCACTCAAATGTTCAGCCAAATCTCCCTCCCCCCACACCCAATCCCCACCCTTCTACCCCTCCCCTCCTCCCGAGTCCTCCCTCCCCCCCTTTCCTTCCCGTCCTCCCTCCCCTTTCACCCCATACCCTCCCTGTCCCTCCCCCTTCACTGGATCCCCCACCCCTCATCCCAGTATCCTCTGAGACCCTGTTATCCACCTCACAGGTCCTCACACCCATGGAACAGCCTCCCCCACCAGCAGAACACTCACCAAGGAGGCGATTTGAGATAGGGACAGAAGAAAGTGAGCCTCAAAGCGATGTACACTAACATAGATGGAATTACAAATAAAGCAAATGAGCTTGGAGAATGGGTACTAGAGGAAAACCAAGACATAATAGCCCTCACAGAAACAAAGATCACGAAAACGATAACAAATGCAGTGTTCCCACAGAACTATTATGATATGAGGAAAGAGAGGGAAGGAAGAGGTGGGGGTGGTGTAGCTCTGCTGGTAAGAAAAGGCTGGGATTTTGAGGAGATGGATATTCAGGGCTGTGAAGGTTTCAGTGACTACATAGCAGGTACCGTAACAAATGGAGGGAAAAAAATTATAGTCGTAGTCATATATATTCCACCACCAAATGACAGAAGACCTAGACAGGAATATGATAGAAACAACATGGCCACCATTAACATAATAGAAAGAGCAGCTTCTGTTGCTAGCAGGAATGGATCTGGACTACTAATTATGGGAGACTTCAACCATGGGAAGATAGATTGGACGAACAGAAACCCGCATGGAGGACCAGAAACATGGAGGGCTAAGCTGCTGGACGTGGCAACAAGAAACTTTCTAAGCCAGCACATCAAAGAACCAACAAGAATGAGAGGAGAAGATGAACCAGCAATGCTTGATTTGATATTTACCCTAAATGAGTGGGATATAAGAGAAGTTAGGATGGAAGCGCCCTTGGGAATGAGTGACCACAGTATATTGAACTTTGAGTACCTGGTAGAGCTAGGACTTATCTCCCCCAAAAAAGAACCAGGAATCAAAAGGCTGGCATACCGAAAGGGAAATTATGAACAGATGAGAAGTTTCCTAAGTGAAATATCTTGGGGCACAGACCTCAGAGATAAGTCTGTACAGGGTATGATGGACTATGTTACCCAAAAGTGTCAGGAGGCAGTAAACAGGTTGATCCCGGCCCAAAGGGAAAAATCCGAGAAGCAACAGAAGAATCCATGGTATAATAGGGCATGTATGGAAGCGAAGAAACTGAACAAAAGGGCGTGGAGAAACTTCCGGAATAACAGAACACCAGAAAGCAGAGAGAGATACCAGAGAACCAGGAATGAGTACATCAGGGTGAGAAGAGAAGCAGAGAAAAGTTTTGAAAATGATATAGCAAACACAGCCAAGACCGAACCAAAGCTACTCCACAGTCACATCAGAAGGAAAACAACAGTGAAAGAACAGGTATTGAAACTTCGAACAGGCGAGGACAGGTATACAGAGAATGACAGAGAGGTGTGTGAAGAACTCAACAAGAGGTTCCAGGAGGTCTTCACAACAGAAC
The DNA here is from genome assembly GCF_020424385.1 of Procambarus clarkii. Taxonomy (NCBI): domain Eukaryota; kingdom Metazoa; phylum Arthropoda; class Malacostraca; order Decapoda; family Cambaridae; genus Procambarus; species Procambarus clarkii. Next base: position 9,653 of record NW_025562527.1, on the reverse strand, counting down.
AAGGTGAGGTCACTGTGCTAGGAGAAAGGGAGGTAAACCAGGCGCCCTTGGAAGAGTTCGAAATTACGAGAGAGGAGGTCAAGAGACACCTGCTGGATCTGGATGTTAGAAAGGCTGTTGGTCCAGATCGGATCTCACCATGGATACTCAAAGAGAGTGCAGAGGCACTTTGCTTACCACTCTCCATAGTGTATAGTAAGTCACTGGAGACGGGAGACCTACCAGAAATATGGAAGACGGCGAATGTGGTCCCAATATACAAAAAGGGCGACAGGCAAGAGGCACTGAACTACAGGCCAGTGTCCTTGACTTGTATACCATGCAAGGTGATGGAGAAGATCGTGAGAAAAAACCTGGTAACACATCTGGAGAGAAGGGACTTCGTGACAAATCGCCAACATGGGTTCAGGGAGGGTAAATCTTGCCTTACAGGCTTGATAGAATTCTACGATCAGGTGACAAAGATTAAGCAAGAAAGAGAGGGCTGGGCGGACTGCATTTTCTTGGATTGTCGGAAAGCCTTTGACACAGTACCGCATAAGAGGCTGGTACATAAGCTGGAGAGACAGGCAGGTGTAGCTGGTAAGGTGCTCCAGTGGATAAGGGAGTATCTAAGCAATAGGAAGCAGAGAGTTACGGTGAGGGGTGAGACCTCCTATTGGCGTGAAGTCACCAGTGGAGTCCCACAGGGCTCTGTACTCGGTCCTATCTCGTTTCTGAAATATGTAAATGATCTCCCAGAGGGTATCGATTCATTTCTCTCAATGTTTGCAGACGATGCTAAAATTATGAGAAGGATTAAACAGAAGAGGACTGTTTGAGGCTTCAAGAAGACCTAGACAAGCTGAAGGAATGGTCGAACAAATGGTTGTTAGAGTTTAACCCAACCAAATGTAATGTAATGAAGATAGGTGTAGGGAGCAGGAGGCCAGATACAAGGTATCATCTGGGAGAGAAAATTCTTCAGGAGTCAGAGAAGGAAAAAGACTTGGGGGTTGATATCACGCCAGACCTGTCTCCTGCAGCACATATCAAGCGGATAACATCAGCGGCATATGCCAGGCTGGCCAACATACTAACGGCATTCAGAAACTTGCATAAAGAATCATTCAGAACTTTGTATACCACATATGTCAGGCCAATCCTGGAGTATGCAGCCCCAGCATAGAGTTCATATCTAGTCAAGGATAAGACTAAACTGGAAAAGGTTTAAAGGTTTGCCACCAGACTAGTACCCGAGCTGAGAGGTATGAGCTACGAGGAGAGACTACGGGAATTAAACCTCACTTCGCTGGAAGACAGAAGAGTTAGGGGGGACATGATCACCACATTCAAGATTCTGAAGGGAATTGATAGGGTAGATAAAGACAGGCTATTTAACACAAGGGGCACACGCACTAAGGGACACAGGTGGAAACTGAGTGCCCAAATGAGCCACAGAGATATTAGAAAGAACTTTTTTAGTGTCAGAGTGGTTGACAAATGGAATGCATTAGGAAGTGATGTGGTGGAGGCTGACTCCATACACAGTTTCAAGTGTAGATATGATAGAGCCCGATAGGCTCAGGAATCTGTACACCTGTTGATTGACGGTTGTGAGGCGGGACCAAAGAGCGAGAGCTCAACCCCCGCAAACACAACTAGGTGAGTACAACTAGGTGAGTACACACACACACACACACACACACACACACACACACAATACGTGTGTGTGTGTGTGTATGCGAAAAGACTTCTGACTTTGCATGTTAACAAAATTTAAATTAACAAGACAATTTGAATATGAAAATAAAAACTAACAACAGTGAACAATAACATTAACAGGAGGCAAACAAAACGATATGAACCAAAGAAGAAAACAAAGAGAAAGAAGACTTACGAGAGAGAGCGAGAGAACTCAGCCAGCGCATTAATGAACCTATTGAAACTTACACATATATAAAGATAAAAAACACCCACAACTAAGAAAAATCTTAAAAACAAACGTATTAGCAATAGAGAGCAGCGAAGTAACCCACGTTGAGGGTGGAAATTGAGGGACACGAGTGCATCGTGGATGGAGCAAGAGATGAAGCTGTTGACAGGACAACTTGAGGCAGGGATGAGACAGGCAGGATAACTTGAGGCAGGGATGAGACAGGCAGGATAACTTGAGGCAGGGATGAGACAGGCAGGATAACTTGAGGCAGGGATGAGACAGGCAGGATAACTTGAGGCAGGGATGAGACAGGCAGGATAACTTGAGGCAGGGATGAGACAGGCAGGATAACTTGAGGCAGGGATGAGACAGGCAGGATAACTTGAGGCAGGGATGAGACAGGCAGGATAACTTGAGGCAGGGATGAGACAGGCAGGATAACTTGAGGCAGGGATGAGACAGGCAGGATAACTTGAGGAAGGGATGAGACAGGCAGGATAACTTGAGGCAGGGATGGGACAGGCAGGATAACTTGAGGCACAGATGGGACAGGCTGGATAACTCGCTGCAGGGACGGGACAGGCTGGATAACTCGAGACAAGGATGGAATAGGCTGGATAACTCGAGACAGGGATGGGACAGGCTGGATAACTCGAGACAGGGATGGGATATGCTGTATAACTTGAGGTAGGGATGGGACAGGCTGGATAATTCGAGGCACGGATGGGACAGGCTGGATAGCACGAGGCAGGGATGGGATAGGCCTAGTTTCTAGGTCATGTAGATTGTGAAGAGGATGAAATAGACTACCACTCCTTGAGGCGCCCGGCTTACATTGGTTAGTTGTTGGTTAGAACGTATCTTTTGTTTCAGTCTAAGCCGGATTACCCGTTGTGCTGTCCTTGAGAGAGAGAGAGAGAGAGAGAGAGAGAGAGAGAGAGAGAGAGAGAGAGAGAGAGAGAGAGAGAGAGAGAGAGAGAGAGAGAGAGAGAGAGAGACAGACAGACAGACAGACAGACAGACAGACAGACAGACAGACAGACAGACAGACAGACAGACAGACAGACAGACAGACAGACAGACAGACAGACAGACAGACAGACAGACAGACAGACAGACAGACAGACAGACAGACAGACAGACAGACAGACAGACAGACAGACAGACAGACAGACTGACAGACAGACAGAATAAAAATAAATCGTAGGTGATCCTTTTACCTGTCTCGTCCCTTCAGTATTCAGAACATGTTTCAGAGTTAATTTGGTTTCAGGTCCTGAAGAATAAAAAAAGGAAGTTATTTCCTGCATTGCAGAGGACTTGGGATGTAGTTATAGATGCATGAGGGATAAGTAGGTAAGAGTAGTGGAGGGATAGGGAGGTAAGAGTGGGGGAGGGATAGGGAGGTAAGAGTGGGGGAGGGATAGGGAGGTAAGAGTGGGGGAGGGATAGGGAAGTAAGAGTGGTGGAGGGATAGGGAGGTAAGAGTGGGGGAGGGATAGGGAGGTAAGAGTGGGGGAGGGATAGGGAGGTAAGAGTGGTGGAGGGATAGGGAGGTAAGAGTGGGGGAGGGATAGGGAAGTAAGAGTGGTGGAGGGATAGGGAGGTAAGAGTGGGGGAGGGATAGGGAAGTAAGAGTGGTGGAGGGATATGGAGGTAAGAGTGGGGAAAGGATAGGGAAGTGAGAGTGGGGGAGGGATAGGGAAGTAAGAGTGGGGGAGGGATAGGGAAGTAAAAGTGGGGGAGGGATAGGAAGGTAAGAGTGGGGGAGGGATAGGGAAGTAAGAGTGGGGGAGGGATAGGGAGGTAAGAGTGGGGGAGGGATAGGAAGGTAAGAGTGGAGGAGGGATAGGGAGGTAAGAGTGGGGGAGGGATAGGAAGGTAAGAGTGGGGGAGGGATAGGAAGGTAAGAGTGGAGGAGGGATAGGGAGGTAAGAGTGAAGGAGGGATAGGGAGGTAAGAGTGGGGGAGGGATAGGAAGGTAAGAGTGGGGGAGGGATAGGGAAGTAAGAGTGGGGAAGGGATAGGAAGGTAAGAGTGATGGAAGGGATAGGAAGGTAAGAGTGGTAGAGGGATAGGAAAGTAAGAGTGGGGGAGGGATAGGGAAGTAAGAGTGGGGGAGGGATAGGAAGGTAAGAGTGATGGAGGGTGTTACGGTGCCCTCTCCTATTTCTTTCGTTTGCCGGCTTAAAGAGTCATATCAGCTCTCCCTACTGATTCTCTGAGGTTCAGGGAGTCTAATGATATATGTGCCGACCAGACCGACTGCCAGTTAATGGAAGGAAGTTACATTATAAGTTGTAAATAAGGGGAAATTGGCGTCCTGATATAAAATGAAAGAGTATCCCTAAGGCAGATATGACCTTTTGGAAGGGACACTAGCCGATCGCGGATTGGCCGACTTAGGTCGCGGGCGACAAATCAGGGCCCGCCATGACGTCACCGAGTGCCCCGGGCGGCGCCAACGTCAGAGTTGATCCGACCTTGGAAGCGACAGGACGCGCCTCGGTCTGCTCTCAAGGATTAGAGGCTCTACAAGCCTTATTCAGTGGATTAAACTAGCCATCGCACCCCACCATAAGTTATTGGAGACCCTGCACTTCTGGAAAGCAAAAAGGAACCAAGTTCATTGAGCAGAGAAGTGCCAAACTTGGAAAATAGTCGGCGACGACGCGGGGGCGGCGCCGCTGGACGTTGAGGTCTGGAAGATGCGGCGGGCAGGCCTAGCTGTGACCGGGTCACATCCACTGAGAATCTTGGAAGGACGACACCGTGCCTAGGACAAGGAGCAACGCCTTGTGGAAGGGGCGAGTGTGGGAAAAATAGTGATTAGCTCAGCGCCCATCGATGAACCAGGATTGGGGCAGCTGAATCTCAGGGATAGGAACGGCGACGACGCGAGGGCTCCACGACACCTGAGGACCTGTGGAACGTCCTGGATCGTCAAGGATCGACCCAAGGAAGCGTGGGAACCTCACACCATCGAGGGACAGGCGTCGTGAGCCAGGAATGTAAGGTAGATCATTTTCCCTCCCATTACCCGTTGTATGAGTAGGCTAGTTAGGCCACAATGTTTGCTTGTGTTCGTGGCAATAGGACACTAGTACTCTAGTAGTAGAATAGGCTGCATGGCAGCTTGTGTCCAGGACTGTCAGAGGGGACAGTGTGTACGGATGGCAGGACAGTGAAGGAGAGGAGCCGACGTGGTGAAGAGGCCCTCCTGTGAGAGTGTGGGACTCCTGTCTTTCTGCCCAGTTGAAGGAGTGTTGGAGGTCGTGGAAGAAGAGGCTGACGATCTCCAGACTTATTATCCATATTTCCATATTCATGTATTACTTGTGATTGTGTGTGTGTTCATGTAATTTGCATCAGTAAATTCACACATTTTATCACTGTGTTTGAGTGTGCCTCCATTTATGATATTTCTCTATGAGCATACACGAAGGTTATCATAGTACCACCTAGGGAACACTACGTTCTCTATAGCAGTTCCTATTGCCTGGAGAGTGGTAGAGACAGCACAGACTTACATAAAAGTGTACCCATAGCCATCCTATCAGTATCAGTGTCTGAATGGTGGCAACTATTAACGTAGTGGCTAGAGAGAGGTAAAGCCACACACACCTTCCTGGGAGAGTACCCTGGGCCAACAGTCTAGTAGCAGATCCATGGGAGTAGCAACCTTCTGGCTACAAACAATATATAATACACCCACTGAACTGCATTGCTGGGGTGCAGATATAATAACCCAGCTGGCGACCTTGCTGAGAAGAAGATAGAGAAGATAGGCGGGAAAGGAGTTCCTGCAACCTTTTTTCTGTCTGGCAGGCAAGACTCAGGGAGGTTATAATTATAAGGTAAGCCTGAGTCTTCCTTCACTCCTCCACGGGTCTAGGCCGGAACTGTTAACAGCAGTTTCCCCGTGTTTGACTGGAGGGCTTCCAGGGTGAATCAGTGGCACCCCATTTTGTGGTGGAAGCAAAGACCTGCGGAGGTGGGCATTGTTGGTCCTCTCCTGTGTGACCAAGGAGACTCCGGTGAGTCCCGGGAGTCGGAGGGGCTGAGTATTTGGGCCTTTTGAGCCCCTAGCAGCTGAGTGTTAGCAGAGCCCCGGCCCACCACCCCCCACGTGACAAGGGACAGGAAGGTAAGAATGGTGGAGGGATAGGGAAGTAAGAGTGGGGGAGGGATAGGGAGGTAAGAGTGGGGGAGGGATAGGGAGGTAAGAGTGGGGGAGGGATAGGGAAGTAGAAGTGGGGGAGGGCTAGGGAGGTAAGAGTGGGGGAGGGGATAGGGAAGTAAGAGTGGGGGAGGGATAGGGAGGTAAGAGTGGGGGAGGGATAGGGAAGTACCTGTGGTTACGCTGACCAACACTGCGATCAGATAACCAATATCGAGGAAGGTGTCCACAAGAACCTTTCACAGCTTCGTATCTCAGCATTATGTAAACAACAATATGTTGTGATGTGCAGCTGTGAATGTTTCCTGTAGACAAGAGTCCCAGCTGCCTCACCTCTCCATCAGTCACCCCTCTCACTGTAGCTCTCTCACTCATTACCCCTCCCACTCCCTACCTCTCTCACATACTAACCCCTCACACTAACTATAGCCCTCACGCTCACTAGCTCTCACTCTCACTAGCCCTCACTCTCACTAGCCCTAAATCTCACTAGCCCTCACACTCACTAGCTCTCACTCTCACTAGCCCTCACACTCACTATAGCCCTCACACTCACTAGCTCTCACTCTCACTAGCCCTCACACTCACTATAGCCCTCACACTCACTAGCTCTCACTCTCACTAGCCCTCACACTCACTAGCCCTTACTCTCACTTGCCCTCACTCTCACAAGCTTTTACTCTCACTAGCTCTCACTCTCACTAGCTCTCACTCTCACTAGTTCTCACTCTCACTAGCCCTCACACTCACTAGCTCTCACTCTCACTAGCCCTCACTCTCACTAGCCCTCACTCTCACTAGCCCTCACACTCACTAGCCCTCACTCTCACTAGCCCTCATTCTCACTAGCCCTCACACTCACTAGCCCTTACTCTCACTAGCTCTTACTCTCACTAGCCCTTACTCTCACTAGCCCTCTCACAAGCCTTTACTCTCACTAGCCCTCACTCTCACTAGCTTTCACTCTCACTAGCTCTCACTCTCACTAGCCCTCACACTCACAATAGCCTTCACACTCACTAGCTCTCACTCTCACTAGCCCTCACTCTCACTAGACCTCACTCTCACTAGCCCTCACTGTCACTAGCCTCACTCTCACTAACCCTCACTCTCACTAGCCCTCACACTCACTAGCCCTCACACTCACTAGCCCTCACACTCACTAGCCCTCACTCTCACTAGACCTCACTCTCAATAGCCCTCACTCTCACTAGCCCTCACACTCACTAGTCCTCACACTCACTAGCCCTCACACTCATTAGCCCTCACTCTCACTAGACCTCACTCTCACTAGCCCTCACACTCACTAGCCCTCACACTCACTAGCCCTCACACTCACTAGTCCTCACACTCACTAGCCCTCACACTCACTAGCCCTCACACTCACTAGCCCTCACTCTCACTAGACCTCACACTCACTAGCCCTCACTCTCACTAGCCCTCACTCTCACTAGACCTCACTCTCACTAGCCCTCAGTCTCACTAGCCCTCAAACTCACTAGCCCTCACACTCACTAGCCCTCACACTCACTAGCTCTTACTCTCACTAGCTCTTACTCTCACTAGCCCTTACTCTCACTAGCCCTCTCACTAGCCCTCACTCTCACAAGCCTTTATTCTCACTAGCCCTCACTCTCACTAGCTCTCACTCTCACTAGCTCTCACTCTCACTAGCCCTCACACTCACTAGCCCTCACTCTCACTAGCCCTCACTCTCACTAGCCTTCACACTCACTAGCCGTCACACTCACTAGCCCTCACTCTCACAAGCCTTTACTCTCACTAGCCCTCACTCTCACTAGCCCTCACTCTCACTAGCTCTCACTCTCACTAGCCCTCACACTCACTAGCCCTCACTCTCATTTGCCCTCACACTCACTATAGTCCTCACACTCACTAGCCCTCACTTTTACTAGGCCTCACTCTCACTAGCCCTCACTCTCACTAGCCCTCACTCTCACTAGCCCTCACTCTCACTAGCCCTCTCTCTCACTAGCCCTCACCCTCACTAGCCCTCACACTCAATAGCCCTCACACTCACTAGCCCTGACTCACATTAGGCCCTCACACTCACCTGCCCTCACAATCACTAGCCCTCACTCTCACTAGCTCTCACTCTCACTAGGCCTCACTCTCACTAGCCCTCACTCTCACTAGCCCTCAAACTCACTAGCCCTCACTCTCACTAGCCCTCAAACTCACTAGCCCTCACTCTCACTAGCCCTCACACTCAATAGCCCTCACACTCACTAGCCCTGACTCACATTAGGCCCTCACACTCACCTGCCCTCACAATCACTAGCCCTCACTCTCACTAGCTCTCACTCTCACTAGCCCTCACTCTCACTAGCCCTCAATCTCACTAGCCCTCACACTAACACTGGCCAAAAGGATTTCTCCAGTTTTTTTATTATTATTTTTATTAAATGCTGATCGCAGAATGTTAGAAATGTGAGTATTAAGAGTTTAAAACAATTAGTACAAGTGACTGAGAGGCGTGTTAAATAAGTTGGCTAAATATGAGAGAGGAAAGATTCTTGGATGTTACAAGACGAGACGAAATGAATCAATGCAACATAGAAGGTTAAATTATATTTTTTCGCGGATTTCGAGCCAATTAATTCATATTGTTGAATTACGCGAGAAGGCAAGAGACGTCAGAGCTGGTCCTGTCATGCCTATTGTTGTCGTGTTGATGAGGTTAAAGGCTTAAACGTTCAGGCAACGTTTCTGTTCACTTTACTCCTCTATTCACCTAGCAGTAAATGGGGATACTTGCGAGTGACACAACCGGTGACAGGATAAGTGGGGGTCGAGAGCTACAAGCTCAACCCAGCAGGCAGAAATAGTTGAATACACATATGCAGCCACAAAAGAAAAATTAAATCCATGAGGTCTTCCAGTTCTTCCTCATAAGAGGTTTATTAGGTCATTTCTGGGACTGTTATTCCAGCGAACAAGTTAATACACAATTAACATACAGATCAACATGGATAATTTGTGTAAGGAGGATGTGATCTGTGTGAGAGGGATGTGGTTTGTGTAAGAGAGATTTGGTTTGTGAGAGAGGGATGTGGTTTGTGTAAGAGGGATGTGGTTTGTGTAAGAGGGATGTGGTTTGTGAGAGTGGGATGTGGTTTGTGTAAGAGGGATGTGGTTGTGTAAGAGGGATGTGGTTTGTGAGAGTGGGATGTGGTTTGTGTAGAGAGATTTGGTTTGTGATAGAGGGATGTGGTTTGTGTAAGAGGGATGTGGTTTGTGTAAGAGAGGGTTTGTGTATGTGGTTTGGTGTAAGAGGGATGGGTGGTTTGTGAGAGTGGGATGTGGTTGGTTTGTAAGAGAGGGATTTGGTTTGTGAGAGAGGAATGTGGTTTGTGAGAGAGGGATGTGGTTTGTGAGAGAGGGATGTGGTTTTTGTGTAATGGGATGTGGTTTGTGAGAGTGGGATGTGGTTTGTGTAAGAGCGATGTGGTTTGTGAGAGAGGATGTGGTTTGTGTGGGATGTGGTTTTGTGTAAGAGAGATGTGGTTTGTGTAAGAGGGAATGTGGTTTGTG